>NDFG01000151.1:1226538-1278959 GCA_002167245.1 Sporophila hypoxantha | reverse complement strand
ACACGTGTGGTATGGGCTCTTGGTGCTCTTGTTCGGTCTGCCCATCTGCAAACTCTCCTCTAGAGTTCTGCCTCAGGTTTTAGCGCTGCCAAATCTTTTATGCTCCTATGCTGAGCAAAACATCTCCAGATTTAAAAGTAATGCCCTGCTTTTTCAGTGTCTGCCTTGTGAGCTTTTAAATTATCCCTTTCTTTCAGCCCTTCCCTGCACACACAGAATTTACAGCTGCCCTTGCTTTTAAAAGTGCAAATTCATGGCTGTGCTGGGAAAATGCCTCTTGGAGGTTGGCTTTTTGTTTTTAAGGAGGCTAACATTCTGCAAGTGTCCATTTTCAGATGCTGGGCTAAAACACAAAGGCATTGGCCAGCAGAGTCTGTGGCCAAGAGTCATTTACTGTTTCAAGACCTCTGTAACTGTTTTGCAGAGAGAGGTAGAACCAGAGAGCTGCTGCAGGCTAGAGGAAGGAGTGGAGGATTTGTGGTAGTGCTGCTGCTGTTTCAGCCAGGATGGCCTCACAGTGGGAGAGCTGCTGTGGTTATGGCTGGGCTGGCTGGTGCATTCCTGCCCAGGAGAGCTGGTTTTGAATCAGGTTGCTTGCTCTGAGGTCTGCTGAAGTCGTTTCTCATCACTGCACAGCAAATGAGTCTGCTCTCAGCAGAGTAGTCCTGTGGGGTTACTCGCAGGCCAAGGCAATTGGAATTCATAGCTGAGGAGCTGTGTCCTCTCCTTTTCCTTACCTGCCCTACTCAGGACTGTGTGGGAAGGGAATGGCTAAGGCAGGCACCTTGGGAAACCTGGAGTCATTGTTTGGCTTTGCAAGAGCTGCTCCAGGCTCAGCTTCTGCATTTGAGTCAGGGACTGTAGGAGTGCTGCTCAGCAGAGACCAGACCTCCAGCCTGTGTCAGTGTTGGAATGTTTTGACCTTGACAGTGAGATTGGGAAGTTCTTGCTCTGAACTTGGTGCTGCTGGTGTTGCCTTGACCTCTCCAGCCAGCTTGGAGCTGATCTCATGGTAAGCTGAAAGAGCAAAGTGCAAAAAGTGCTGAG
This sequence comes from Sporophila hypoxantha, assembly GCA_002167245.1. NCBI lineage: Eukaryota > Metazoa > Chordata > Aves > Passeriformes > Thraupidae > Sporophila > Sporophila hypoxantha. Next base: position 1,277,912 of record NDFG01000151.1, on the reverse strand, counting down.
TTACCTTCTTGGAAGTCCTGAAGGTTGTGCTGCCTTGGTGGTTAATTGCTCACTAATGAATGCACTGTTTACAGCTCTCAGCACTCCGTGGAAGTGTGAAAAGGATTTCTTATTGAGAGTTAGGTAAATTGTCTTCTAAATTTTAAAATTCTAATTTCTAAATTCTAAAATTCTAAATTCCATAAAAAATAAACAGCTATTCAGTCTGCTTTTGCTTTGTAAATACAGCTAACTCACTGGTATGTTATGCCAGCTGTACCAGGTCCAGCCTTTGGAAAATCCACTTGGCTCATCTGTGTGTGTATGTGCCAAGGCCGAGGAGCGAGTCCTCATCTGCCCTGACCAGGGGGCAAGGTTCCTGCTACAGCATGGTGTGTTGTCACTGTCAACCTGATGTTTGGAAACAAAGCTGACTCTGTTTTCCATCCTTTGCAGAAACAAGAGTTGAAATAAAAGAGTCTGTCCGTGGACAGGATATCTTCATCATACAGACAATCCCCAGGTGAGGCACTTGTGGCTCAGTTTTGCCCCTGGGATATGCTTTGAATACCTGGATCAGCAGATGGTTCAGTGGTTTGCTCACTGTAAACCAGACAATAAGCAGTGGAACTCGTGCAGTGTTGTCATTGCTCTGGCTGAGATTAAGGCCTCACATAGTGCTAAGCTGTTAACATTCCAGGGGATTGATTGCAGCTTCCCATCAAATAGCTGGAGTGTGTCACTTGAGGCAGGAGCAGGAGTGACTGATGCTTTTCACTGAAGCATCCTGCTCCTGTGTGTGGTGGCTTTCAGGCTCAGCTGTTGGGTGATTTCTGACTGGCATTTCATCCCAGGATGGGGGATTTCCTCTGCCTCCCAACCCAAAGCAGCAGAGCCACATCAAACGCAGCTGCTGCTTTCCTTGCAGGCTGGATTACTCTTCCCTTCTGGGAAGAGTAGTGGTGTGAAACTGAACTGCTGAATTCCATAGCCTTCCTCCTGTGCTTTTACAGTTTGTGATGATGGTGGGCCTTTTTGGGTTTTATTTTGGGCTGTTCTAGCTTGGAGTAAGAGAAGTGCTGCAAGTAAGCAGGGGGCTAGAAAACCACGTGTAACCCCAGGAACCTTGCTGCCTGCTGGCTCAGGGACAGCACTAGGTGTGATGGAAGGGAGCCTACAAATAATCTAACTTCAGATTGACCTACTGTGAATAGGGGAGGTGCTGTTTTCAGAGATGAGGTATTGATATTAACAAACCAAGGACATTCCTGCTCTGATAGCTTTTTCCAAGTTCCAAATTCTGCTCAGATTTTGGAGATCACAAGAATAATAAGTTAGCAGAGCTTAATTTTAGCTCCAAAGTAGCAGGGAACAGAATTGCCTGGATACAGGATTTTTCCTTGCTTGCCAAAGAAATAGAGCCACTGAGAATTCAAGTTCATTTCCTCTGTGAAATGCTTTGCCTGTTGCAAAGAAATCAGTAGGACTCCTGAACCAGCTTACTCACTTCTGGAATTCCTCTTGCAGGCAGAAACATGTTCCTAGGGCTCATCTCTTCCAGAGAGATGCCCAAGTGTTTCCTCCCTCAGGGAGCAGCTAAATCTCTGCAAGATGAAAATCCCCTGCTGCAGGATTATGTTTTGGGTGAATGGTGCCATTCTGTTGTCCCTTGTGAAGGAGTTCTCTGGAATAACCTGTAACTGAGAGCTGTGTAAACATGAAACAGATCAAGTGTTCAGAGAGCTAACTCAGGCATTAGGGACAGGAACAGTTTTGGGAGGGCAAAACCTCCCCTTTGGTTTTAACTTGTTGATCCCCTTGTTTTTCCATTAACTGAGTTCAGTGATTTGGGCCAAGAAATGGATCTTTTTTAGACAGAATGTTCAAGGCCCTCCAGGTGAGGAGCCAGTGTTGGCAGCCAAGTCATCTTTCATTCCTAAGCTGCAGCTGTGCCTTGCTGCATTGCTAGAGAGGACAGGTTCAAGGACATCTCAGTTTTGCAGTGGTTTCAGGGAGCTTTTCAGGAGAGCAAAACAACAACTGTGTGGAATAATCTAAGAATAGGATGTCTACACTCAGTAGTGGTTTGAAAAGAAAATATTAGGACTTGTTATTAGAGAGGGAAACAACCTTGTTTGCTGCAGTGTGAATTCACAGGCTGCATCTTAAATGCACAGAGATCAACGAAAGACCTGAATATTTGATACAGGCTCTCTGTCATAGAAGCTGTAGCACAACCAAAAAAAAGGTGACAAGGACAGTTACCATCTAAAACTGGTGTGTGGACTGGCATTTGTGTGAGGAAGATCAAATAGCTCATGTTTAGGGAATAGAAAAATGAAGGAGTTGGTGATTTTGTGATACCTAAAGGCAAAAGGAGCTTTTTAGTGCTGATGTTGGTGCTGAATTGTTGCAAAGTCCCTGGAGAGTGTCACAAAGGGGTTTGCTCAGCCTCCAGAGCAAGGCTGTCCAGGGGTGGCCCAGGCAGAGATCAGGAGCAGCAAGGGAAGCTCTGCTGTGGCCAGCAGGGTGTGGGGATAGCTGAGCTGTTCTCTGAGTGTCCTGGCAATGAGCTGCAGCCCTGTGTGAGGTCTTGGCTCAGCCTCCCAGCAAGTAACTGGCTGAGCATGGCTTCAGGCCTGGAGATGGGAGGGCAGCAAGGAGCCTGGGATGCTCCTTTGGGATGCAGCAAGGAGCTCTGGGATGCTCCCTTGGGATGCAGCAGGGAGCCTGGATGCAGCAGGAGCCTGGGATGCTCCCTTGGGATGCAGCAGGGAGCCTGGGATGCTCCCTTGGGATGCAGCAGGGAGCCTGGGATGCGTCCCTTGGGATGCAGCAAGGGAGCCTGGGATGCTCCCTTGGGATGCAGCAGGAGCCTGGGATGCTCCCTTGGGGCAGCAGGGAGCCTGGGATGCCTTCCTTTGGATGCAGCAGGGAGCCTGTGCAGCAGGGAGCCTGGGATGCTCCCTTGGGTACCTGTGTGGGAGATGCTGGGGCTGGGCTTCCTCCACCAATGTCATTTTTCCCAGCTGGTGCCCCTGGCTGGGGTCAGTGCCCCTTGCAGAGGAGCAGATCAGTGGTGGCTCAGCATGAAGCCATCTCAGCCCACCCACCCTGGGCCCTGCTGGAGGGACAGACACCTCCACCTCTGCCTGGTGCCTGTGCCTGCTGCTCTGCAGGAGCTTCCCAGAGTCCAGCTTGGGATCCTGCTTGAATACTGGGAGAAGTACCCTCCTTGAATAACTTCTCCATCAATGTGGCTACTGGTGTCCTGCWGCAGCACCAGGACTGCTGGTGCCTTTTTAAGTCCCAGTCTTGTTCTCTACCTGCTTTCCATGTGAATATGGATGTATTTTCAAAGAGTAAGTTGAAAAATAATGATGAAAAATACTAAATTTCTCAGATGAACTTTAAATAGGCTTCAGTTTGACCACTTTGTTTTTATATGACACTGATAGTAGCATCTTTTTCTTCTCTCACAGCCCCACTGGCACAGATAAATCACCAAAGGGAAGAAACAGTTCTTTGTTGTCCTGTGTGGCAGGGGGCTGTGTTTTATGTAATTCTTGGCTGGGTGCTCCAGAGCCAACAAAGCTTTCTTGTGTGTAAATGGCATTGTGTGCACAGGCTGCTGGGGCCAGCAGGACAACAGAGACCCAGAGCCTCACAAAAGAAGGGGCACAAGTGGAGGTTAATTTCCAAAGGAGGGGAGYGCAGTGGGGAAATGGAAATGGTCAGAGGTTTGTCATGGGTCATGTCTCTGGGCATTTGGAGAAGCTGTGTCAGGAGGAAAACAGGGCCTGAGCAGTGTCTGGGTAATGTCCAGAGAGCTCTGCAGAGCTTTAGGCTGCTCTCTTTGCTCCTCTGCTCTGTGTGGGGAGATGGCCCAGTCAGCCCCTGCCCTGTCAGCATGGGCTGAGCTGAGCCACTCCAGCAGTGCCCTCCTGGCTGGGCTGGGGACATGTGTGTCCCTGCTGGGGACACAGCTGGCCCTGCTGGAAACCCCCAGGCAAGGGGGTCTGTGTTGCAGGAGTGCCTGTCCTGCCATCTGAAGCACGTGCTCTGCAGTTCCCAAAAGCTCCTGAGTCACTCTGTGGTGATGCAGACAGTGTCTCTTGGTGCTGGTCTTAAGAAATAAAGGGGAACTAAAGGGAACTTAGCTTTTTTCCCCATCCCAAAATTAATTAAAATGCAGATTAATACACTCCTACTGGGCCACTCCAGTCATTGTGGGAGAGCCAGCTGTAAATGGGATATTTCAGTCTCATGACCAGTGACAGGACTCGAGGAAACAGCATGAAGCTGAGTCAGGGGAGGTTTAGACTGATATCAGGAAAAGGTTTTTCACCCAGAGAGATGRTGAGCACTGGAACAGGGAAGTGGTCACAGCACCAAACCTGTGTGAGCTCAAGAAGCATTTGAGCAGCACTCAGGGACAGGGGGGGCTGGTTGGGGTGTCCTGTGCAGGACTAGGAATTGTACTCATGCATACTCAAACTCAGCATATTCTGTCATTCCTCTGCCTAGGTTACTTTTTTGTTTGTTTGTTTTTGTCTTTCAATAAACAGTCCTTTAGTATTTCCTGTGCTGTTGTTCCTTCCATCTCTAGATCAGCTAAAGAGTGTGCAGATGCTGATGTCCACCAAAGTGCTAKGTCTGGAGTTTGTATTGCTCCAATTGCAGTAGTTCTTAAGACAGGAAAAATAACCTGCCTTACACTGTTAAAGAGGAAAATACCCTAAGCAATCCAGTGTTGGCTGCATGTGTGCTACTTCTTTAAAGGTGTATTTTATTTCAAATTACACTGTATCAAGTGACATATGTTCCAAAGTAAATTCTATAAAAAGRCTTTTTTGTCAGATTATGGAGGGAAATCATAATTCACCTTATGTTAGAATATAAAATGAAATTCCAGTCCACAGCTCTTGAGTGCTGGTGTCYTGTCCTSTATGTGTAAGTGTTGATTGTAATTTGTTGTGGCGTGYTGGAAGGAGCTGTATGSCTGCAATCTGGGTCTGGCATACATTAGCCTGAGATGCAGCATTATTTGRTTGGAGTTTTGGTGAGGGGTAATCTGGGTATAAATGGAAAAGGAGTTGCATTGGGGAAGCACCTGCTAATATTTGGAATTGTGTTCAAATCTCCTAGAGATGTGAATACTGCTGTCATGGAGCTGCTGATCATGGCCTATGCACTGAAGACTTCCTGTGCCAGGAACATCATTGGGGTCATCCCCTACTTCCCCTACAGCAAACAGAGCAAAATGAGGAAGAGGGGCTCCATAGTCTGCAAGCTGCTGGCTTCAATGCTTGCCAAGGCAGGTGAGTGTCCCAGGGAGCAGCAGCACAGCAGGCTTGGTGCTGCTGGGCATCCCAGAGGTCATCTGTCCTTCCATTCTCCTGTTTGATGTGGGGATGTGTTGCTGAGATCTTGAGACACATTAAGGGAATTAATTTCTTCAGCTTTCTTGTGTTTCTCTGTAACTTGCACCTGGGGAGGTGGCCTAGAATTGTTATAGTGAAATACAGTGTCAGCCCAGTTGTGGCATCACATGCCTGCTTCTCATTGTGTCTGTGGAACTTTCTGTGTTAATCTGTTGATGATTATTTGATGACATGGCATAATAGTCTGAGTAACAGCTAAAACAGTCTGGAAAATGYAGGTGTTGAAGGAACTCCAGCCACGTGGGAATATTTTCAATAAATTGTTGTCTTTTTTTCCCCCTTAGGTTTAACACACATTATCACTATGGACCTTCATCAAAAGGAAATCCAAGGCTTCTTCAGCTTTCCAGTAGACAACCTGAGAGCATCCCCTTTCCTGCTTCAGTATATACAGGAAGAAGTGAGGTTACTCTAGTTCTATGTATATCAACTTGTCTGAACTCATTTTAATGCCATGCCAGCACTGGGGCTCTGCTTAAGTAGAGGTGGTGGTGTCAGTTTAGGTCTGTGAATGAATTCTGTTAATGAATTCTTTCTCAGGGGGTACCTATTGCATGTTTCATGGAAAGACGTTGCACATCTCTGACTGGATAGAAACTGAACTGCAGCACAAGAAGGAGAGGAGTTTCCTCTCTGTGGAGTTAGTGCCATTTGAGAGATGCTACTTGTGCCTCTGCCTCTAATCACCTCTGAAATCCTGTTAAACTGCTCCCCTTCTCCCTTTGTGCTGTGCTGGATTTCTGTCTGCTCTGAATTATTGATAGACTTTGTCTTGGGCTGAGTGTAGGAGTGCTGAGCACAGCAGGGCTGGGAACAGGGCACGGAGGTTTTGTTCTCCATGTGCAAAAGATGATGATTTATTCCCACATGGAGGGAGCAAGGCTTCCCCATATGGGGAGGGTTAAACAGTCAACATTCCCACCTTTGCAGAATACACAAATTGGAAGCAAGTGCAGTTGCCTCTCTAGTTTCTTGTCACAAGAGTGAAGATCTAGTTCTGGGGAGGAGGATGGGTGAAATTATTCAGCCATGTATCAAACCAGTTATTCCCTAGCAAGAAGGTCTTTTTTTAATTAATTAACTTTTTATCACATCCAGATTCCAGATTACAGAAATGCAGTTATTGTAGCCAAATCTCCTGGTGCTGCTAAAAGGTAAATGAATGCTTTGCTAGCTGGTTAAAAGTTACTTGGAAAATACCTGAACTGGTGGAAGATATACCAGGGAAAGTATGGGAGGGTGGCAGATGGATTGGCAATCTGGTCATAATTCTTTTGTGGCTGGAAATGGGATGGATGTGATGCAGATAGACAGCTCAACTTTGTATTCCCACCCCTATGGGTGTAACTCCAGCAGTCTCACTGAAATGGTGCACCTGGAGTTCACCTTGCTGCTGGAGTTTCAGCAGTGCCTGACCATCTCAGAAAGCATTTCCAATGTGGAGSAACACAGGAGAGCCTGTGGTGGAGCCAAGGGGTAGGGTGGGCTTTGGGATATTAATGAGAAGTTAAGAGTCACATCCAGTGAGGTTTCTTGCAGAGAAACAGCCACAGAGGTGCAGCCTCTGCTTGCTGGAGTGGGAGAGACTTGCTGTGGTGGGCTGTGAAGCTGCCCCAGCCCAGCAGGTCCCTGAGGGGCTGTTTRTGTCTTGCAGGGCTCAGTCCTACGCCGAGAGGCTGCGCCTGGGGCTGGCTGTGATCCATGGGGAGGCTCAGTGCACGGAGCAGGACATGGATGACGGGCGGCACTCCCCTCCCATGCTCAAAAATGCAACTGTGCATCCCGGCCTGGAGCTGCCATGTAAGATCAAGCTTCTCTGCTTACCTTTGGGGGGYAAAAAAGAAAAGTTTGGTGGGAAATTTCTGTTGGTTTATCTATGTGGGTGTAACCAACCTAAAGGCAGTTAGACCAGTGGGATTTTTTTTTTCATTAAAAGGTTGATATCAGTGAATTGTGGGACAAGTCACAGGGGAAGGTTTTTATTTAACTCCTTCTGGCCATGCAGAGCATCAGTATTTTCTCCTTGGCTGTGCCTGTTCCATAGTGTTAGACTGACAAATCTCTGATAAAGGTGGTGCTTTTACAGTGTTCAGCCGCAGAATTCATTGAGCTGATGAAACAAGGGGGATGTTAAAATGCAAGTAATGAGATAACAACCACTGAGACAGGCTGTTGGCTCCATTGGGGAGGGGAGGGCTGGTCTTTGTCTTCCCTTCTCTGCAGCCATTGTTACTGCTGGAAATCTTCTTCACCTTGGCACCCAGATGATCATATTCCAATGTCTGTTTTGACAAGGTTTTTAAGGTTTATGTGGCTGGGGRGAATAGGTTCTCCCAAAGCATTGTTGACCTGCTTCTGGAGCTCTTGCCATTGATTTGGGAACAGAGAGCAAAAGAAAAAGAGGAAACTTTTGTGTTCTGGGAAATGCCCTCCTCAGGATTGCTTGTATTCCTGCAGCAGCCAAATTCCAACAGTACAATCAAAATCCAGCTCCCTTTTGGGAGGATTTCAGCTTTCTAGGCAGGTGGTGGCAGGACAGAAATTGAGAGCAGGAAGGTGGCTGAGAAGTGCCCGTGGGAAAGGCTGTGTGCTGCTGTGTGTGGCAACACCAGCAGTGGTTTGGGCTACTGATAATCATCTAATCTTTGGAAACTTAGGGAGAACATCCAGCCAGTCAGTGGGCAGCTTGTGGAGGGGAGGCAAGTAAGACTGCAGGCATTTTACATCACCCCAGTTGTGTCTCACTGCAATACAATCAGTTAAACAGTGCTTTTGTTGCTGGTGAAACTCCTCTTGGGCCTTGAGGGGCAGGTGGGGTTTGGCAATGAAGTTTGGGGCTTTATTGTTCTGCTTCTGACAAGGGMTTTTTTTCATGCCTGTCCAAGAAAGCAGGAATTTGGATGGTTATTCTTCACTTTCTCCTTCCCCTCCTGTTCTGGAGGATGCTGTCCTCCAGAATATCAGTAGCTGACATTTGTCTGCTGTGGAGGAATTGATGTGATTGTAATTTTATTTCCAGCCATGTCACTTCAGAGAAGCTCAGCTGTGGAAGGTTGTGCTGCTGGAGAAACCTGCAAATGGTTGTTCATACAGAAATGTGCCCATGTCCAGTTTAATTATGAATCCAATGGGAAATTGTTTTCAGTCCTCAGCTATCCAAACACAGCCTAATTTGCTGTGTATCACCACTTTCTTATTTTATCTCCTGCTGCACAGACTCAGCACTTGACCAATGACCTTACATCCCAGCAAGCCTAAGGCACAGTGTAAAACAGTTGGGCTGTGGCTTGGCAGCTCTGTCATGGGGTGGATTGTGGGGCAGACTTGTCCCAAACTCTCAGCAGAAGTTGCTTTTCTCTGCAGTTTATAACCTGGGAGATYCCTGATTTTGAGTGAGCTGGGTTCTGGAGGTGCTGAATTGAGGTTATCCCTGTCTAAAAGCAGTCTSTGCATTCTGGTTGTGTCCCAGTCTCTGCCAGACTGCACTGTGAAAGTGCAGCTGGGATGGCAATGCTATGTCTGTGCTGACCCTCTCTGCTGTGCCTCATTTCTTATCCAATTCAGTRATTTGAAAAGCATCTTCCCACCTCAAATGTCACATGATTCCAAACCCTCATTCAGCTCTCCCTTCCTGCTGGTAAAAGCTCTGAGGGCAGAGTGTAGCAGGGTTCAGCTGTGTGGTTGGTTGTGAAAGGTCAGAGACGTGCTGCTGCTCACAGCTGGATGTTCCTTACACCAAAACTGTCCCCAAACCCTCCAATTGTCAAAATAGAAGTGGTCTGTGAGTCTGCCTGGCTCAGCAACCAAACCTGMCCTGGCAGGTAGGAGCTTGGGGATGTTCCTGGGGAGTGACTGAGACTTCTTGTGGAGCATCCCACCCTGGGCTACAACCAGATCAGTGTGGAGCATCCCAGACTTGGCAACTGAAGCTCCAGACAGCTGTGTTAGAGGCAGGAGAGAGGTGAAACCTGTGTTGGGGAGCAGCCCCAGAGCCCCACAGCCATGCCTTGTGCTCTGTGCCATTTTCCATGGGCTTCCTGCTGAACTGGCTGGGCTCCTGTGTCCTGGCATGCACCTTCTCCCCCTTTTCTAGCAGGATCATGTGCCTCTAATTAATGAATGCTAGGCAGTGTAATGGCTTAGTTATTGTCCTCWGAGTGTGGCCTGATGTGATATTCTGATTCGTAGGGAGCCACAACAGAAAAATGCCAGAGGTGCCTCTAATTGCACTTAAAATGCTTCACTAGAGCAGCAGCAAGAGCCCACAGCACTGCAGCCCCTGAAATCAGAGCCTTGGAGACAGGATGTCACTCCAAGGTTATTCCCTTTGATTGTGTGCTTTTGTGTCTCAGAGCTTGCAGCTGGCTCGGGGCTGTGCCTTAACAAATGCACGGGGACTCTTTGCCTGTTTCCTGGAGAAAAAGAGTGGAGCACCATCTGTTAAATCATTTCAGTGCCTTTGGAATTCAGTACTTTGTACAGAGAGCTAATGGTCTGCTTGAATCCCAGAGCCCAGCAAACTGCCTCAAAGGGAGTTTGGGGGAGAAACTGGAGTGACCATGGCTCTGTTCCTACTTCCCTGCCCCCATCTTGCCTGTGTTTAGGCTGGGCACAGGGGTGTTTTCTGTCCTTCCAAGGTTATCTCTACACAAAACAGTTCATTCTTGAGCAGCCTTTTGCTCCCAGGCTCTGMTGTAAATGCAGCATTATATTTCTTGGTGATTGTCACTTTAATTTGCACTGTCAGCTCCAAACAGAATTTATTTTACTATTTCTTAACCTGTTTTTGACCACTTAATTAAAGCAACATGTTTACACACCTGGGAATGTTCTTTCTTAGTGCCAGTGATCCTGCACTTAACATGTGGTACTTTGGTGTGTATAATGCACATCTGAATGAAAGTGTTCTTTGATATTCTTGTTTTATAAAGAAATGGTGGTTGGTCTAGTTTTTTCTCTTTTATATTTCTCCCTCAGAAACTACAGATACCACAAGCATCTTTTCTTACTCTCCAGAAAAAGTCAGCAACTCTTTAAAGCAAACTTGTACATGATCCAAGGGGTTACACCATGCAAAAGTACCACCATGGCTTATTTCTGTTACCCTCTTCTGTCTACAAACATAGAGGGTTTTTGTCTGGGAGGAAAATATTCTTTTATTATTTGAAACATTTTTCAAGGCACCTSCTTGTAGCAGTTCTGACTTGCACATCTTGATATGTTCAAAGATTCTGAAGAAGAAGCTGGCTGCACTAACCCTTGTGTAGACTCTCATCACCTTGGAGCAGTTGAGATTTGATGTGGTTGTGGGTAGATCCTTGGCTTGCAATTTTTTTTTCTTTTTTTTGCAGAGAAAATTGAACAAGGAAAAGGGAGAACATCTCTTTAAGATCCGGGTAGGTCGACACGTTGCCTACCATTCTTTAAAAATAAACCAAAATTGAAATACAGCTTTGAAAAAACAGACAGAGATGCAAAGCACTGCTAATGTTGCTGGTTGCCATGTTAGCCTTTAAGCATAGCAAGGAATGTGTCTGCTTCCTTCATGGAGTAGAAGGATACTGATTTGCTGAAACTCCACATCTCTGTGAGTAAAATAGTGCTGAATTTCAGCTCCCCAGGCCTGTTCACCATTTGTGTAGAAAAGTTTCCCCTGACCTGGCTGTTGTAAACAGAGATGGCACTCATCAGTGGATACACACAGAGGCTGGGATGGCAGCCAGGTGGAATCCTTTGATACTTCACAGCTCCCACCAGGAGCTCCATTACTGTCCAGACTAGATAGTAAACTCATAACTAATCTGAGCAGGTCAGTAGTGCCTGTAACTGGAATTTATGATCTGCTTATCTCTGGTGGTACTTAATCTTCATTTATTATAAATAATCTTCCTTCTCATAAGAATATTTTTCCTTCAGGATTTAGACGTGACTTTGCATTTGGTAGGAGACTCAGAAATAACCATGCAAGGGAGGCTGAGGAATCTGTGCCATGAAGAGCTGTTGATTAACTCTTCAGTCCAAGGTAGCTGTGACTTTAACTGCAAAACCTGGCAATGAGTGATGGGACTTAGGGCAAAACAGAATTACTGGACACCTTTTATACAGTTTTGGTAGGTTTATGGAAAACCAGCCTGTGGAGTAGGTCATGGATGTGAAGAYCAGCTCTACACAAGAATCTTCGAAGTTGTGGTGCTTATCATTGCTTTCATCATATCCCTCAGTGTGAGTCATTCACCCAGCTGTGCTTGCACTCTAAGCATTCCCAGGCACTGATGAGATATGGGAATGGTACTGGATCATCCTGCTGTGCAGGATGGGGAGTTTGATGTAAGACTTTTTTGGTGAGGAGAGCAGAGATCAATATTTAGACAGGCTTTTTGCTGGGCAATGSCTTGTGTTCTCCTGCTGCTCAGGTATTACATTGAAGTGGATTATCCTAAAAGAGAAAAATCTTGCTTTGTCTGAACTCATTGAGGCACTTGAGAAGCCTCTGTGGCCAGAATCCTGGCAAGACCTGAGCTTACAAAAGGAGAGGCACCAAGTGCCTTGGTAGGACACTCTGCACTCACTGTGGAGAACATAAATAGAGGTGTGGGGTCTGGAGGTGGGCCAGGTAAGTGTTACAAAATGCTGGAGGTGCCTCTTGSCTTCAGTGGTTAGATCAGCCCAGATTGTCACCTACTGACACATGTGTGCCCACCACAGTGTCCTTTCCATGCTGGAGGTTTTTGTACCAGCACCCCATGGCAGGTGAGAGGTTTGGCAGATGGACAGCAAGGCCCTGGCCTGTGCTGGAGGTTGGTTGCTGTTTGGTGTAAGTCTGAAGGCTGTGTTACATCTGAACACTCTCASTGCATCTCAGTTCAGATCTCTGGTATTTTCATGATGCTGCTGGAATTTTGGCAGCATGTGGTTTTGCATGGACTGGTTTTGTCAGTGCAAAAGTAGTGTCAGGAGGGAATGGAACCTTATTTCCCAATACATCTCTTCAGTGTGTGCCAGGTTGTACAGCTTGTCAGTGTGTGCTGTGATCCAATTGCTGGTTGCACTGAGCTTGTTGAACTGAGTTTCAACTGGATTTTGTCCTACTCTTTCCATTAATCCACTTTAAAAAATAATCAGCAAATTTGCTTCTGCAAACTTCCTTAAGCTTTCTTTGCCTGAGCAGGTGGTATTAAAGTTCTTACACTCTCTCAAAGACCCCTCTGTGTTTGGTGATGTGAGAAAGCAAATGAGCTGCAGTGCAAGTCTCTGGTCCTACAGATGATTTACTGAGTCCAAGAGGTGAAAAGTTGCACCTTGTAAAGCACCTGCCCTTTGAGAGGTGCTGCTTGGAAAAGCCCATTTGTTGTTCTCAGTCATGGAATGGACCCTTTTTCAAGTCCTGTGCTGGAGCACAGAGAAGATCACTGATATTGCCCATAAACCAGGTGCTGCTTTGTAATTCTCCTTGCACAGGGGTCTGTTAGAGAGTTGGAATTGCTTTTTGTTTCTGAGGTCAGTACAAAATCCCCACAGAAACAGAATTTTCTCTTTATGCAGCAGTGCTGTTCATTTGAGGAGAAAAATGATGGTTAAATGAGTTTCTCACTTAGGTGGGTGTCAGGATTGTGTAAAGCATGTCTGTGTCTGCATCAGTGTAAGGTGTTTAATGGTTCAGCCTCTTGTCTGGTGGAACTGTGGGGGTTTGACTCAAGCCTGAGTCACCTGGACTCTTTTTTTTCCCTTCTTCTTTAGTGATGATGGCCAAGGAGAAACCGCCAATAACTGTGGTTGGAGACGTTGGAGGAAGGATTGCCATCATTGTGGTATGAGTGTGAGGGGYACAGGTGGGGGGTGGCTTCCTCACAGCATCTTTGCTTCAGCTGTTCCATCCCTGAGGGTCAGAGGGATGCCTGGTATAGGAGTGGGAATATGTTTTTTAGACACTCTTTTCTCCAGCAGTGCTGGTGGCTTTGGTTATTTCAACTTTCTGTTGAAAACCATTTGCACTTCAGCTCTTTAAGCCCTAAAATGTCCTTGCTGCCTTGATTCTAAGTGTCAGATGTTTGCAAGTAATGAATAAATCCAGGGCACACAGAGAAAACTCTTGAAGTGTTAAAAAACCCAAACAAAAAACTTGCCAAGCCTCTRGTACTTGCTATGCCGTGCTGCAGTGTAAGTAATCAACATGCAGCTCCTGCCCCATGGAAAAATACTCCTTGCTGATGATAAACTGTGAGTGCATGTGCAGGGATTGATTTGTTTCCAAGACACATTTGTTCTCCACACTAGCAAAAGGGTCATTAAACCAGGGAAATAGCATTCACAGATTAGTCATGCACGTGGCTGTCCTCATCAGCAGCTGGAGTAGACAGGGATTCTATTTTTCATCTGTGTGCATGGCCAAAGCTGCAGTAGCCTGCAGATCCACTCCTGCCCTGCAGGCTCTGAAAACTTCTGGTTTTGATGTTATTTCTGTTTCCGCTCAGGATGACATCATTGATGACGTGGAAAGCTTTGTAGCTGCTGCAGAGATCCTGAAAGAGCGTGGAGCCTACAAGATTTTTGTGATGGCTACTCATGGGCTCCTGTCAGCAGATGCCCCTCGTCTCATAGAGGAATCCTCCATTGATGAGGTGAGTCTGCTCTCCAGGCTGCAGAGTGGGGGCTGGCACCAAAACTCACAAATTGATGTCCTTCCCAAGGCACGTAGCTCATGTCTGGAATTACTCATTTAATCAGGTGCTTTCAGTTAGCTGGTTCTTCACTGGAACACACAAAAAAATAAAAGTGTGTGTGATTAATACTTGCTCAGATCAGATCTGCTTCCCTASTGTATTTTCTCCCTAACAGAAATATTAGTCATCCCTGCCTGGACACTTCCCTCCCTGCAGCTGGGGCTGTGTGGCTGCCATCTCACTGTGAGCCCCTCTCCCCTAGCTGATCAGGGGCTGCTGGTATATGAAGAGGAGGACAGGATTTCAAACTTAAAAATAGATCCTGTGATCTGAGTGGACCCATCAGCCTGTTGGAGAGTGCTGGCTATGCTGGTCCCCTCAACAGACTGTCACAGAGGGGAGACCATTTATTTTAATCTTTTTTCCTAATATGCAGGGAGTTCTCCCCTTGAACTGTGGAACAGCTGTACACACCCCTCAGGGTGGCTGCTCAGGGAGGGTGAACGTTCCTGCAGCACAACTTCCTTTCCTTTCTGGCCCTCCCTAGGTGGTGGTGACCAACACTGTTCCTCATGAGGTGCAGAAGCTGCAGTGCCCCAAGATAAAGACTGTGGATATCAGTTTGATCCTCTCAGAGGCCATCAGGCGGATCCACAARGGCGAGTCCATGGCTTATCTCTTCCGCAACATCACCGTCGATGACTAGACCTGAGCCTGCCCCTGTCCTGGATTCCACAAGAGAAGGAAATCTGCATGGAAAGGCAATACCATAAAACATAGGCATAACACAGCTGTTTATTTTTGTAGGAGTGTTGAGGTTTTCAGGGTCTTGAGCCATGAGATCTAATAGAAAAAAAATCAACCTGACCAGCACTTTACAAGTCAATAGAAGGGGCCACTGGCAGTGGGGGGAATTACATCTTAATTGAGAGAGATGGAGAAATGAGGTGGTGTTGAATTTTTAAGTTCCTTTAATGATTTTTTTTTTTTTAGTGTGTTTTCTCTTGCCCTGTAGGGGCAGAAAGAAAAGCTAAACAGAAGTAGCTGTCAGCTTGTGAGAAGGGAACAGGGACTGCTCATTGCTGTGTGGGCAGCGAGAGCAGCCTTTGGGGTTGTTTCTGCCTGTGTCTCACCCCAGAGCACAGAAGGGAATGTTCAGGCTGTGCTGCTGGCAGAGCTGAGCCAACAGCAGCTCTGTGCCAGCTCAGTGGCCTCTCCTCTCCTGCACGGCAGAGCAGGGACTTTCATCAAAACTCAGTTAGCGGAACATCCCAAAGGACAGCTTAGGGCAACCCATTGGCAGGGCTGCTCCCATCCCTGGGTCAGGGAGCTGGAACAGGCTCATGTGTGTGTCCCAGCAGAGCAGGGAATGCTAGATAATGTGTTGGCCTTTTCATTTTGCAAGCTTTGGATCATTCTTGCTCTTCAGTGACGAGTCACATGAGGGTCTTGCTCCTCTCTGGGACACTTGTCTGCACTGCAAAACCAGGCATGATTTTTGGAGTTGCCTGGGGCTGAGTTTGTGGCAGAGTCTTGTGGGGAAGGGAAGTTGGAACAATATCTGCTTCTAATGCAGCTGTGCTCTCCAAAACACTAACACTGAACRTGCAATAAAAAGTGTAAGATTTTTCAGSTTTGGTGCTTCCTATGAATCCTGTGCCCTCTGAGGAGCTGCTGTGTCTATTCAGTGGGGCTGTTGCTGTAACAAGGCTCACTTGGCAGCTTGCAGCCTTCTTCTATGGGGAAGTAGGACTGGCTGATCACTCCTTTCTTGAATGATACTAATTTTTGGGTGGAGGGGACACTTGAGGAAGCAGCACAAGATGCGTGTGGAAGGCTTTGTCTCCAGGATGGTATAAGGATAAACTCCCAAACTGATCTTTCCCCTTGATGAGACAAACACACTCCAGAAAAACCTACACCACTGGTCTGCTGATGTGAGGAGCAAATAAAAGCTGCTGGAAGCAGTTGCTTCAACAGCACAGGAAATGTATAGTWGTTTAGTTTTGGTTATCTTTATTCTGCCCCCTTCTATTCCACTCCAAAATATAAAATGTGCCAAGGGGCCAGCAGTGACTGAGCAGGACAAGCCTTGAATACCAGGCAAACAAATGGACCTTGGCATGGAGTGCTTGGACCACCTTCAGTATCCAGCATGGATTAAACCTCCATGCCAAATTCCATGAGGGATGTGCAGAACTGGATGAGGTTTCAGAGCTGTTGATGGGTTTTCCTGCATTTTCAAAGTACCACAAACAAAACTCAGCTGAACTGTGACCACAGTCTAGCTCCTTGGCCTGGAGGGGTAGTAATGCTGTACTGCAAGCATTGAGCAGATCATCTGGAGCTGTGGAGTCCTTGCAGATGTCTGTGCCCCCTTTCTTCTGAGCCAGTGCTGCACAATGTTCTTCATCCTGGAAGCCATTGTTAAAAGTGGGAGCAGTATTGCTGTTCTCTCCCCTTCAAAGTGCTTGTCAGACCTGCCAGGAGCAAGGCTGGGGCTCATTGAGGGTTGTTGTCCKATTCAGGCTTGCTTTTGCTGGGCTGCATTTGGGTAGGAACCATGGAATCACAGCACCACTGAGCAGAGGGTTGTGCCTGTGTGCCCTGGGCCATTGTCCTGAGTGAATGTTTTATGGTGGCTTAAATAATCACCAGCAAAGTGCCAGCAAAAGCAGGTTTAGTATAGAAGTGAAAGCTCCACAAAGTTGTTGGCAAGGTTCACTCTACTACTTACTACATGGTAAAAGCAAACTAAAATCTAAAACKAATCAATCTAAACCCAAAATCAATCAAAAAATTATCTACATTGAGGCTGGAGAGGAGGGGGGAAGGGGAAGGGTAGGAAAGGGCAAGGATAAGAAGGAAACACAGGATGAGTCACYAGGTTCAGAGCAGACCCCCTTGCAAAACTGAGCCCCAGACTTGACCAACAGTTAAACCTTTGGGCCTAAACAGCACTGAACAGCATAAGCTGTTAAGCTARTGCTTATGCTGAAGTTAAACAATTTAACAATTTCATATAGCATTTACTTTAAAATCTAAAATACTTAATATAGGAGAGCAGCATCCACAGTGTATTTACTGTAGTGCATTCCCACTCACACACAGACCTGAAGGAGCCTGTACAAGGAACCTCTGAAGAATTCCCCTCAAGCTCCTGGAAATACATCAGATGTCTTTGCATCTTTTCAACAGGCAAAGAGTTGAGCCTCAAGGAAGGGTCATAATTCCTCTCCATCCTGGCCACAATTCAGGTCAGCAGCTTTCTTTGAAAGTTTGATAACAAAAARGTTGTTCTGCTCAGGTTGTTATTCAGGCAAGAAAATAGTTTTCCAAGGCTGTTTMTTAAGAATCAGGAGTTTGTTAGACAGCACAAGTTCCTGGGAGCAGACAGTGTTTCTGATAAGATTGAGAGTTGCTCAGCCCAGGTGCTGTTCTCAAGGCCAAGGCCTAACAAGCATTTCTGAGATCATAGTGCAGCTCAAGAGCTGGGGGAAGGCACCACCAGAATCRACCCTGTGACTAAAAACTTGTCTTGCTTCACAGAGTGGCCATGTCACCTCTTGCCTCTGTGCCTATAAACAGAGATTTATTATGTCCAACTTAAAAATTGTGAGAAATTTTTGATCAGGTTAGCAAAATACTGTGATTTTTAAGACTGTTGAATGTGAAGGAACAATATTATGTATGCAAGGACATCAGTGGGACAGTGCTACCTGTCTAGCTAATATAAACACTTCAGCATATAAAACACGACAGTACATTAAGCATAAAATGACAGAAATCAGCAAAATTATAACAGGATGCAGTGTTAGATCTGGAATTCCTGTTGCAGTGGGTGACCACCCAAACTCAATCCCACCAGTGATGTTCTGCATTTCTCATCACATGATTTATCTATTCTGTATTTGATGAATAGTGGTGAGCTCTGTGTCCATTCCTTCAGACACCTTCCAGCAGTGAACACAGCTCTTTGTGCTGCAGTAATTTTTCCARKAGTGCAAGGTTCACTCCAGTGGGGGTGAGCAGGAAATCTTGCTGGGCTGTGTAGGTAGATWGTAGCAATCCATGGGTTGTGACAGAACTGAATAGTTGAAGTCACATCCTCTAATTTTGGAGAAAACTACAAACCCAAATATTTGAATGATGGCTTATTTCTTTAGTGGTGTGGTCTCTATGGAATCACCAATAYTTCTTYCTCTTCCCAGTGTATARAAGTACATTACAAGCATTTCAGCAGGACYTATTTCAAAATGACAAACATTTTGTTCAGTGCCAAGACAAATGTGTTGGGCATTAGCACTGGTGTTACTTTCACAAATAAATCCCTGTTGTTCCTGTACAACACACACATCAACAGTGACAGCTTGCCATTTGTCCCCATTTTGTTGGCCCATGCTCTGTGTTGTATTGGAAATAATTCCATGGTGATTTAACCCCAGTGCAGTGGTTGGGTGTATGGGGTTTACCAAAGCACTGGGTATTGTTAAAGCAAAAGCTGTGGCTTTACTGTTGGTAGGGTTGTGGTGGTGTTAGCAGGGGTCCCAGCACGAGGGAAGAGGTGAGAATCTTGACTCCATGTTTCAGAAGGCTGATTTATTATTTTATGATATATATTACATTAAAAGAAATATATATATACTAAACAGAAGAAAGGACTTCATGAGAAGGCTTGCAAGGAATAGAAAAGAATGATAATAAAATCTTGTGACTGACCAGAGAGTCTGAGACAGCTGGACTGTGATTGGCCATTAATTAAAAACAATCACATGAGACCAATCAAAGATGCACCTGTTGCATTCCACAGCAGCAGATAATCATTGTTGACATTTCATTTCTGAGGCCTCTCAGCTTRMCAGGAGAAAAGATCCTAACYAAAGGATTTTTCATAAAATATGTCTGTGACATAGGGTCAGAAGTGAAGTTAACTAGATGCCACCAAGGTTGAAATTCTCATTAAAACTTGTTTGCATTTTCCTTGATTACCTTTTACATTTCAGTGGTCAGGGTAGCTCCATAGCTTTCCCTTACAGTTGCTGCTGCAGTGAGTTGTGTCCAGCACTGAGCATGGATGCAGCTGTAGGCAGGGAGAATGCAGGCTCCAGAATGAGGAGGAGAGTGAAGAGGAAGGAGCCTGCTGGCTGGGCCCACCTTGCTCTATCTCCTGTCACCAGCTCCCAGGTGAGATGCTTGGACACCTGGGCCTGTGGGATGTGCCTGCCCAGGAGAGCAGGGAAGCACTGCAGGGAATTGTGAGAGGCCCCTGTGCTTCCCAGCCCATCAGACGTGGAGAAGATAAGGAAGAAAGTGGAAGCCAGTGAAAGAAACATCACCAAGGCAAAAGCTCTTCCCAGCCCCTCTGGGTGCTCCCCCTGAGCCACCCCCTCCTTTGGGGTCTGCATCCCTCATGCTTTTGGGGAGTTTCTGCCCCTTCTTGCCTGCTGAGGATGTGCTGAAGGCCAAGCCCTGTCCCTGGGCCCTGTGCCAGCCTGGCTGGGCCCTGCACTGCCCCTGGCTCTGTGCAGACCATGGTGGGGACAAAGGACCCAGGCCCAGGGACCCTGCCCTGGGGTTTATCCTGCCCTGGGGCTCTGCCTGCCCTGGGGCTCACCCTGCCCTGGGGCTCTCCCTGCCCTGGGGCTCACCCTGGCCTGGGGTTTATCTTACCCTGGGGCTCACCCTGCCCCAGGATGGGTGGGATGTGGGAGCTCATCCCAACCCACCTGGAGCTCCCTACACTCCTGCCAGCCTCTCTCCAACCCCAGAGGAGGTGGCAGCATGGTGTGCTGGGACATGCTGCAGGATTTCCTGGTGGGCAGCAAAGCAGAAGGAGGAAGAGGAGGCCKAGGTCTGCCCGTGGAGCAGGACTGCAGCCCCCAGTACCTCCTGTGTGCCCCAAGGTCTCCATTCCTGTTCCCTGCACATCCCACCAGGAGGCACAGCCTGGCACAGGCAGAGCCAGGGCAGCTCCTGGCTGCTCTGGAAACAGTGTGCTCTCTGTTTGCTGCTCAGAAAAGGGCTGTGCTCAGGGTGATGGGAGAAACAGCAGGAGCTGGTGACTGCCTGGGCCAGGCTGCACTGAATCCCACCCCAGCCCCTCCTTGGTGCACTGGATCCCACCCCAGCCCCTCCTTGGTGCACTGGATCCCACCCCAGCCCCTCCTTGGTGCACTGGGTCCCACCCCAGCCCCTCCTTGGTGCACATGGGCACCCAAAACCCTTGGCTGGGGAGGAATCTTTTGAAATTCACCAAGGGCAAGCCCATGTCCTCCACCCTGGGGCATTCACCCAGGATCCCCCAGCACCCCCAGCTCCATCCCATGGGTGCCCCAGCACGAGGACCCCCAGCAGCACAGATCCTCTGCCCAACAGTGTGGCTGGGACTCTGCTGAGTGCCATGGGGACAGCAGTGGCTTTGGGGACAGCTCTGGCCCTGTTCCCTCTGCCTGCCACAGCCAGGAGCTGTGTGATGCCCTGGCATCAGACCCATTTAGCCAGTGATGGAGCTGTGGGGGTGCTGGTGATGTGGGATGGCAACAGGTTTCTGTCATTCAGGGAGGCACCAGGAGTGGCAGCTCCAGGATGGAGCCCCTCTGAAGGAGCAGCTGCTCGTGGCTGCCCAGGACACACAGGGATGGCAGGTGGGGGGCTCAGGGTCCCACAGCTGCCATCCCAACCAGCCCTCACACCTCAGTCCTTGCTTGGTGAGCACCCAGGACCTCCCTGTACCTGCACCATGACCTGGCTCTGGCAGCATGTGCCATGAGAGGGTGGTCCTGGACCTTCAGGGTGCCCTGGGGCTGTATTAAGGCAAAACAGCACCAAACAGTCCATTAGAAAGTTGGATATTTTTGGCAGCAAGGATTTAAACCTTGTGATAGGTTGTACAGGTGGCAACAATTTAAACACTCCTCAACAGCCTGAGGATTAAATTTCCCTGGACAACCTGTGGATTAAACCGAGGAACAGCCCACAGATTATTTCAACAGTGTGTGGATTAAAATTCTCTGAACAACACGTGGCAACTTTTTTGAGCAGCCCACAAATTAAACTTCCCTGATGAAAAGCCRGTGGATTACACAACTACCCCAATGGACAGCTCGTGAGTTACATTTCCCTGAACTACCAACAGCAATTTCTTAGCAGCCCATGGCAGCCTCAATTTAAACTTCTAAGGAGAGGGAGGAAGGAAGGAGGAAAGGAAGGAAAACACAGATAGAGGAAGAACTTGTGTCAGCAGCCTGGGTTCCAGCACTGTCCTTGGTGTGATCCCTCAGGATGGTGAGTGCCCCCCAGCCCTTGTTCACTGTGGAATTTATAGACACTGGTCCTTGCACAGCCTCATTTTGTTATTCTTGAACTTTTCAGAACAGGMTTGGGGGTTCTTGTGGTTTCAGTTTCTCTCCCCCATCAGATGCAAGTGAAATGCTGTCTCAAACTTGTTCTTTGATACTTTCCCAAGATAGGAACTTGGTRCCAGAAYAGCACTATCCTGCCTCTAAAAASCCCCTTTTCKAATTGAACCTTCTCTCATTATTGTGGCAACATTCCTTTTCCCTTCTGCCTAGTCTTTGAGCATTAGCTCTTTCAGGTTTACACCAACTCCTTCAGGTGTTCAATCTCTCACATTTATCCCTTTGCCACACTGGCATTCCATTAACTTCCCACTGGTCTGTTCCAAAAGGGAAGCTGTTCAGTACATCCTTTAAACACAGCAMGAGGTGCTGGAACTGCCATGCAAGGTCTCCAGCAGACCCCAGAGAGCACCTGCCCACRTGTCAAGGGTCACAGGCCCTCTCTGTGTCTCTTCCCAGCTCCCCAGGGAGCCAGGCTGTGTCCCTGGAGCCCCTTGCTGCTCCTGGGCACGGGCTGTGTTCCCAAAGCCCCCAGCCCCAGCTCTGGGCTTGCCCCCTGTGGGGCAGCCATGGTCAAAGTGGGGGGTGGCAGGGCCAGCCTGGCCCCTGCTGCCCTCCTGGGAAGAGCAGGCAGAGGGTGAGAGCTTGATGGGCAGAAATGCAGCAGCCAGGGCAGGCCTGGGGCCCTCAGCCTGTCCCCCTGTCTTCAAGCCCCTGGCTCATGGAGTGAAACTCAAGTTCCCCCTGAGAACCCAAAGACAAAAGCTGCTCTCCCCTAGAGACCCCCAGCTCCCACAGCACACCCAGCCCCATTTTGGCCTTGCCACCAACCCCAGTTCCACGGGATGGGCTGCTGGGGATGCCCCTGAAGGAATTCCCACATCAGTAGGTTTTGGGAGCTTCCCTCTGTGGATTCACCATTGTCTAATACAAGCTGGGAAAGCACAAATAGCCCATTTCCCCCATGGCACCTCCTTTATTCTGTAGCCAGCCAGTGGGTTGGACTGTGCTGGAGTGGTGGTGGAGAAAGCAGGCTCAGCACCCCACACTTCCCCTGAAAATGCCAGAACCCCCTGCATTGCCTGGCCCAGGAGCCAGGARCCCCCCAGGAGCTCACCCAGCCCTCCTGTGCTCAAAGCTCCTGAGCTTTCCCAGAGCAGGGAGATGTCAGTGATCCCACTGCCTGCTGGTCAAACCTGCATTTTTAAAAGGGAATTTCTAGTTGATGGTTTTTGTAAGGATTTGWCTGATGGATCACTCTGGTTCAAAGATTTTTGCCAGTGTTTGAGTCCTTTACTTCCTAGGCTTGTCTGAAGGCTTGTGTTTATCTGCTTTTCCCTGCTTGTATGGCTCTTTGCTTTGGATTGAGGTGCTGAAACTCTGTGTATTGATGGAGTCAGCAGCAGCTTTCCCCTGTTCCTACATCTAAGGGAGAAGGGAAACTCTCATCCTTTTGAGACCTCGAAAATTAATGACTGGAGGTGCTTCCTCTTGGGGGCTGGTCTCCTCCTGGAGTGTTCTGGAATGCTCCAGGCTGTGTGAGGACGTGGATCACCTCTCCACAGGGCACAGCTCTCCTGGGCAGGCTCAGCTCAACCTGAGAGTGGCTCCTGGGGCACCAGCTGTGTAGTGGTGTTCTCAGGGGTCCCAGGATGAGGGAAGAGATGAGAATCTTGACTCCATGTTCCAGAAGGCTGAGTTATTATTTTATGATATATATTATATTAAAAGAAAATTATATATTAAAACTATACTAAAAGAATAGAAGAAAGGATTTCATCAGAAGTCTTGCAAGGAATAGAAAGGAATGATAATAAAATCTTGTGACTGACCTGAGAGTCTGAGACAGCTGACTGTGATTGGCCATTAATTAGAAACAACCACATGAGACCAATCACAGYTGCACCTGTTGCATTCCACAGCAGCAGATAATAATTGTTTACATTTCAAATCTGAGGCCTCTCAGCTTCTCAGTTGAAAAATCCTAGCAAAAGTATTTTTCATAAAATATTTCTGTGACACCACCTGCCCGATGTGAGCTGTCCTTGGAGTCAMTTTGGGGCTGCAAGTGGTAGAGGCTGGAGGTGCTGTGGCACATGGTCCCTGCAGGTCCTGTTGGTTGCTGGAACCAGGACATCAGCAGCAGCAGGGGACAATGGGGACATTCCACACAGGGCTGAGCCATTGCTGTGTAACAATGGGCACTCTTTGCCAGGGCAGGGGGACACTGTAAAGGGGGACTCAAGTGGCACAGGCCCTGGAACAAGGAGGAGACRGAAGAGGAAGGATCCTGTTGGCTGTGCACCTCTTCCTCTTCCTTCTCCTCTTTCTAACACCTCCTACCACCTCCCACCCTGCCTGTTCCTCTCTGGAGCAACAGCACAAGAGGCTCCTGTTCCTGGCAGTRCTGTGCTTTTGGACAGACAGCAGCAATGGCAACGTTCACGCTGGGCCAGATGCTGGAAATTGCCCTCGGGTCATCGAGAGCTGGAGCTGTTGAGTTTGAGCAGCTGCACAACCTCCTGAATGCATTGCTTCTGCACCTGGGCCTGCGGGATCTGCTTGTCCAGGAGAACGGGGAACCCCTGGAGGGGGCTGAGGAAAGCCCTTTTGCTTTCCTTAAGGACTTAAAGGAGAGGGTGGACGCCAATGAAAAAGAAATCGCTGAGGTAGAGGCTCTTCCCAGCCCCATGTGCTCCCCCCAAGCCACCCTCTCCTCTGGGGTCTGAACCCCCTCATGCTGCTGGGGAGCTGCTGCTGAGGATGTGCTGAAGGCCAAGCAGTGCCCGGGCCAGGCTCTGAACTGCCCCTGGCTCTGTGCAGACCGTGGTGGGTGCAAAGGACCCAGGGACCCTGCCCTGGGCTCACCCCACCATGCTCCTCTCCTAGGTCAGGGCTCTGTGCCAGGAGCTCCGTGAGGAGATCAATGTGGTGAAGCTGGAGCAGTCCCAGATGGCAGCGGACATGCAGTTTATGCAACAGAATTTTAACATGGTGAGCTGCTACTGCTGCCCCCTTGAGCTGCCCCTCACTGTGCTGCCCTGCAGCCCCTGGAGGCTCCCAGCGTGAAGGGCACCAGGAGGGAGGAGTGGGAAGGGTTTCCTGAGAGTGGAACYTGGGTGCTCATCCCAACRCACCTGGAGCTCATCCCAACCCACCTGGAGCCCCCCACTTTCCTTCTGCTAGCAGAGCCCCAGGGAGGGCAGAAGGGCACCACTGCCTGCAGGTCAGGCTGGTGGTTGKGGTCACTGCCTCCCTCAGACAGGGCTGCTGAGGCATTTGTGAGCTAAACAGCCATCAAAAAAAGTAACCTGGGTCCAGAGAGGGCGAGGAGACGAAGGTCCACCTGGGAAATAGAGCCACAGCCACTTGGCATAGCCCTGTCCAGGATCCCTCTGTCTGGTGTCCAAGTTAATTTGGAAATGTCCCTTTTGAATCCTGCTCCTGTGTTCTGACTCCTGTCCCTGTCCTCGCCCTACTCCAGGAACAATTKCAGAACATGATGGATGAGCTCCGTAACCAGATGATGGAGTCTCTCATGGTATGTCCCTGAGCACACCCAGGGCAGGGTCCCCTCACATCAGGACATGGTCCCCAGATGTTCTGGGGGAAGGGGTGGGGGTCAACACTCCTCTGGATCCATCCTGCCCCCAGTTACACAGATGGCTCTGGTGCCTTCCTTCCCAAAATAAAATCTGGAGAAGAGGCTGATGCTCTCCCCAGCCCCAGAGGAGGTGAGAAACGTGTGCTGGGACYTGCTGGAGGACATCCTGGTGGGCAGGAAAGCAGAAGGAGGAGGAAGAGGAGGCCAAGGTCTGGCAGGTGGAGCGGGATCACAGCCCCCTGCGCCTCCAGCCACTCTGCACCCCAGCACCWCTGCTGAGGTTGCTCAGGACTCCTCTTCCCTGTGCATTCCCACCCACCAGGAGAAGGACCTGGCATAGGCTGAGTCAGGGCAGCTCCTCAGCTGGCCTCACATGTGCTCCCAGCTTGTTTTCTGCTCAGAAAAGGGCCATGTTCAGGGTGGTGAGAGAAACAGCCAGAGCTGGTACCTCCCTGGGTATGGCCAGGCTGCATTGGCATCACACCACAGCCCCTCTTGCTCAGCATCAGGCAGGACCATGGCTCCCTGCCCTCCAGGTCTCTCTGGAGTGGTGGCTGRGACTGGGGGACAGCAGGGGGATGTCACAGGGCAGGCCTGGGAGGCTGAGTCCCATTGCTGGAGGCAAGAATGCCTTGCTGTTGTATTAGATGGCATCACTTGGGTGTTTGCTGATCCCCATGGTTGGCTGTGAAAACCATGGTCATGGAGGTGCCCYAAGGGCTAAACTGGCTGGGGAGGAACATTTTGAAGTTCAACAAAGGCAAGTGCAGGGTCCTTCATGTGTGGAGYAACAGCCCCAGGCACCAGCCCAGGCCYGGACTGAGTGCCTGGAGAAGCAGCTCTGTGGGGAAGGAGCTGGGGCTCCTGGTGGCCAGGGAGCTGTCCYTGAYCAGCACTGGGCACGAGGGCACGAGCAGGGCACTGGTGTCCCAGGGMGCGTTAGGAGAGCATTTCCAGCAGGTCAGGGGGTGATGCTGCCCCTCTGCTCAGCCCTGGCCAGGCCTCCCCTGGAGCAGTGTCCAGTTCTGGGCTCCTCGGGATGGGACACGGAGCTCCTGGAGCAGGTCCTGTGGAGYGCCACAAAGATGCTCTGGGGACTGGGGCAGCTCTGTCCTGGGGAAAGGCTGAGGGTGCTGGGGTTGTTTTGGAGTCCTCCTATTTTTRGGATATCTCGTTCACCATTTAGGCTGTGAATGATGGAGCCTGAGCATAGGAAGAGCATGGCTTTGAAGAGTGTGGGTTGAGATGTGAAGGAAGGCTGGTTTGGGGAGGTTTAGTCCGATTGTAACTATTATTAGTCCTAGTTGGCRTGAAGTAGAGAAGGCAATGATTTTTTTGATGTCTCCAAGAGGAGACYCTGAAAGGGAACCAAGGCTGGGAGGCTGATGCTGAGCATCCAGGAGGATCTGTGCCTCAGTTTCCCCAGGAAGAGCTGGGTTGGGAGGCTGGCTTGGGGATCCTGAATGCAGCCCAGTGTGGTAGCCAGCCCATCCTCTCCTCTCCAGGCTGCCATGAAGGAAATGCTGGGCCTGGGACCCAGCTCCCGAGACAAGAAGTCTGGGCAGCTGGAGCCGGAGGATGACCTCGGAGGGCTGATTGTCATCGGCAATGAAAGTACCTCTGGGCACAGCTGGGGGGGAGCTGGACACGGGGAGGGCACAGGGGGGCTGCAGYCTGCTGGCTTGTCCCCCAGCCATGCTCCCCCTGCCTCCCCTGACCCTGGGCAGCTCCCTCTGGTTTCTCCTTGCAGTTCCCCTCGTGGAAAGGCCCAAGACACCAAAGCGTGGGGAGAGCCGGCCTGCCAGCCCCAGTGGCAAGACAGAGGGCAAAGAGAAGGACGAGGCTGCCAGCAGTGACGTGCTCTCCATTGGGGAAAGTGACACAGGACAGAGTGACGCGGCACAGAGCAGGGCACGGGGTGCCATGGCACGGAGGGGCGTGGGACAGAAGGACATGAGGCGGAATGTGCAGTGGGGTGACACGGAACAGAAGGACATGGGTGTGGGAAGGGGTCTGCGATGGAGCAGCAGAGGACAGATGGACGTGGGACAGGATGACATGGGACAGAAGGACATGAGGCGAAGTGTGCAACGGAGCGATGCGGCACAGAGTGACGTGGGACAGAAGGGCATGGGGAAGAGTGTGAGATGGAGTGACAGAGGAGTGACTGACATGGGACAGGCTGACATGGGACAGGATGACATGGGACAGGATGACATGGAACAGATCAAGAAGGAAGAGATGGAGATAGACATCTCTGAGGTAGAGGCTCTTCCCAGCTCCCTGGACAGTCCCCCTGAGATGACCAGCATGGGAGAGATCAAGGAAGAAGAGACCAAGATGGGCATCTCCAAGGTAAAGGCTCTTCCCAGCCCCATGGGTGTTCCCCCTCCTTTGGGGTCTGCACCCCCATCTTGCTGCCCTTAGACCAAGGTCTGATTTAAGACCAAGCTCACAGTGGCACAAGGGGGCTTCCTTGAGGGAAAGGGGTGGAGTTCTGGGGACAAGAAACACTGCTCTGCTTGCTCAGGCTCCTCCCCATGTTCAGACAAGCGCCACCTCAGAAACGCATCCAAGAGCCCCTGGCACCCGTGGCCCAGCCCAGAGGGTGCAGTCAGTCCGAGGCCACCCAGGATCCCCAGACCTCTGGGTGCCAGCTGACAGCGTGGCTGGGACCAGCAGGTGAGTGCCACAGGGACAGCAKTGGCTRTGGGGACAGCACTGGCTTGTTCCCTCTGGCTGGGCCCACGTGGTGCCCTGGTGTGGGATCCATTTGTCCACTGATGGAACTGTGGGGATGCTGATGAGGATTTCCTCCCACTGGCAGCAGGCTCCCAACACCCAAGGAGGCTCGTGGAGAAGGCGGCCTCAGGATGGAGGCATACCCAGCTGAAGCTGGCCTGTAGGTGCAAGTGTGGGGGACAGTGGCTTGTCCCCTGGCAGGGCTGGGACATGCAGTGCCAGAGCCAGGTCGTGACCTGCCCTCCTGGCAGGGCACAGGGGGGTCCTGGGTGCTGACCAAGAGAGGACAAAGGCGTGAGGGCTGGTTGGGAGGGTGTGGGAGCCAGAGCTGTGGAAGTCTGAGCCCTCCACCTCCCATCCATCCCTGTGGGTCCTGGGCAGCCACYAGCAGCCTCCCTGTTTTGGAGGCACCAGTGGGACCGAGGTGAGCGTGTCCCGGGCTGGGAGCATCCCACCCCAGCAAGGGGTACAGGAACCCCCTCCTTTGACCATGCCACCTGCCCCAGTTCCATGGGACTGGGTTGCCCCTGGGAGCCATTCCCATAGCAGTGGGTTTTGGGACCAGCCCTCTGTGGATTCACCATTGTCRAATATGAGCTGGAGCTTTGTCCCAGGTGGGACCCCATAAATTGCCCATTTCCCCCATCACASCCCCTTTATTTTGTAACCAGCCAGTGGGTTGGACTGTGCTGTGGTGGTGGTGGAGAATTCAGGCTCAGCACCCCACGATTCCCCTGAAAAGGCTGGAACRCCCTGCAGTGCCTGGCCCAGCCCTTCTCTCCCTGCTCTAGGATGTTCCTGAGGGTTCCCTCTTCRGAGTACGCTCCTTGTGACCCGCTGGTGAAGATGTCTGCACAGTGAGTGGCACCAGCACCGGTGCAAGGGGGTGGGACGGGGGTAGGTGGGTGCTGGCAGTGCCCTGCAGTGTCAGGGCTGGCTCGTGTGGCCCCTGTCACCCACCCGTGGCCCCTGTCACCCTCCCAGACGCTCGGGGTTCCTCCCGTCCACGCCGCCGGCATCGCCCGGGCTCTCCATGCGCCTGCCCCGGCCCCGCAGGCAGGAGCAGAGGTAGGGGGACATGGGGACCCTCCCCTGGCCCTTGTCCCAGCAAGCAGAGCTCTGCCCTGGGTGGGTGGAAGGGGCTGGAGGTGCCCAGGCAGAGAGGAGCTGCAGAGGCCCAGCTGGGCTTGCCCCAGGTCAGAGGGGTTTTGCAGSCCCCTGTGCTGCCCTGTCAGGCCCTGAAGTCACATGGGATGAGTTGTGCCTGGTGTGAGCTCCAGCTCAGGCTTGGTGGGGGCTTGGTGCCTCCTGTGGAAGGAGTTCCCAAAATCAAGCCCTGGAGCTGGGACAGGCCCTGCTCCTGCCTCCTGGTGTCCCCTGCAAAGGGCACCGACCTGTTCACAGCCGTGGGCAGCTCTTGGGCTGTGGGAAAGGCAGGACCCTGCAGGGCTGGGTGGGCAGGCTAAACGGCTGGGGAGGAACATTTGGAAGTTCAAACAAAGGCAAGTGCAAGGTCCTTCACCTGGGAGGAACAGCCCCAGGCACCAGCTGGAGCAGCTGGAGAGGGAGCACCCCCTGCACCTTTCCCTGGCATGGCAGGTTGAAGCACAGGGTGCCAGGGCGCCGGGCTCTGAGCACCCTGTGCCCTGTCCCACAGGGACGAGGCAGCCGAGGGCTATTCCCGCCGATCCCCGATGTACTCCGGAGGCAAACACACCAGCGCCAGCCCCGTGCAGCGCATGGAGCCCCTCCTGCCGGACCCCAACCTGGTAGGGATGGGGAAGGAGGGGACACACACGGGACACCGAGGCTGGGAGAGTGATGCTGAGCGCCTGGGGGAGCATCTGTGCCTCAGTGTCCCCAGGAGGAGCCGGGTGGGGGATGCTGAATGCAGCCCAGTGGGGCAGAGCCAGCCCATCCCCTCCTTCCCAGCCCGGCACGTGCGAACTGATGGGCAAGGACGGAGTCGTGTACCGGGGCCGGGTTGCCCCGGAATGAGCAAGCAACGCCAGCCTGCAGAAATAAAGGYTAACCAACCAACAGCCTGTGCCTCCTGAGTGGAGCAGATCTGCCCTTCGTGCACAAGGAGGGGTTGGCAGCATCCCCTGTCCTGCACGCAGCCCCTGTGAGACCCAGGCTCTGTGTCTGCCCCCGGGTGTCGTGCAACCCCTGGCCCGACTTGGGCCCCACTTGTGCCCTGCCAGGGGACCCCCAAAAGGGGGACAGCGGGAGGAGGAGGAGGAGGAGGAGGAGCTCATTTGCTCCCGGAGAAGGGGGAAATGGGGACCTCAGCGGGAAGGGAAGCAGCAGGGCACAGTTTGATGCCAAAAGCAAATCCCAGCCCAAGCCGCTGGGATGAGCARGGCTGAGCTGCCCTCCTGACCTCCYAGTGAAGAAACCCCCTCTGCCACCCCCTCCTCCCTCTCGCAGCGCTGCCACTGACCGAAGGCACAAACCCCTCTGCTCCCCCCTCCAACCAACAGCAGAGGGACACGTCCCCTCCTTCCCCTGGTGCCACCCGAGGCCTGGGGCTGCTTCTCGCAGCCCCCCGTGCCACCCTCCCCTGCCCGGGGTGTGCTGAGATACCGGGCAGGGAGCCCCGACCCTGGAGCCCACGGGGGGTGTCACAGCTGGGGACACACGGCTGCGTGTGCAGGGGGTGGGGATGTCCCCTCCACACACAGGCAGTGACGCTTCCTGGGGGACACAGAGCTGGTGGCACCTCTGGGGTGAGTGGGAGGGTGAGAAACCCTGAGGGGAACCCCCCTGGAACCTCGGGGGGACCCAGAGCTTGTGGGGACATCCCCTGGGGGCTGCCCTGCCCTCCTGGTGGATGTCCCCAAACCTTTCCCCCCACAGGGACAGCCTCCACCCCTGTCAGCCCCACTGCACTCCACAGGCACGGGGAGCTCCACCTGGAATGTTCTCCCTGCTGGGTTTGGTTTTTCAGGGGAAAACCAGGTGCTCAYAACCTGCTCTGGGGGTACTGAGGGGGACACAGCTGGATCTGGGATCTCCCCAGTGCCCCTTCCTGTAGGATAATGGGAACACTCTGAGCAAACCCCTGGGCACTGGAGCAGAGCCAACAAAAACCATCCTGCACTCCTGGCTGGGCTTGAGGGGCCTAAAAACACCTTTGGGACTGATTGCACTTGCAGGACATGGCCCAGCTGGGGTCTCCTCTGTGGTGCTCATCATCCTCCTGCCCCTTTTGCTGCCCCAGGATCCAGGTGCACCCCATAAACACCCCTACCCCCCTGAACTCCCTGAACACACCCCCAGCCCCAACACCCCCAGCCCTGGGTGACGTTTGGAGCAGGTAAGTAACCCCAGATGGATTTTTTTGCCTTTTCTCCTTGGAGTTTGTGCCATCCTGGGGACCCCCCCATCCCTGCAGAAGGCTTMGCACTGTGCCTTTAGCCTCCCTGTCATCCCTGACATTTCCAGAGCTGCTGTGCTCCCATTTTTGGGGGTTTAGCCCAGCTGTTTGGTGTGTGAATGCAGTGGCCATGGGCCTGGTGAGCTCTGGTGTCCCCTGGCTGGTGACCGTTCTGCAGAGGGGGACACTCAGAGGCCACCATCCCCTCCCAGGTGTCCCCACAGTGCTGAGGCCAGGGGGGGCTCATCCCTGGCTGGGTGATGGGGCTGGGGGGCTCTTGCAAGCTGTGAGATGTTGTGAGGGGACAGACAGGGGTGGCAGCTGCACCCCTCACATGGGGGCTCCTCYCTGTGCTGGCACAGCACCCCCATGGCCCTGGGTCTCCCCTTGCCCCTGCTCCCCCCTCTCTGGGGACAGCAGTGGTGCCTTGTGGGGGCACAGCACAGACTCAGTCCCCACTGGTGACYCTGCCTCACAGAGGAGTCACCCCCATTTTCAGTGCCCTGCCAGGGACACCCTCCCAGCACAGAGAAAAGGCAGGGACAGCTGGTGTTAAAAAAGTGATTTTTTTTTTAATTTTTATTATTTTTTAAATTAATAAAAAACCTTCAACCTGTTTTTTTTGCTGGGTCTTTTTCATCCTTTTTTTTTTTTTTTTTGGTTTGTTTTTCTGTTTGTTTTTTTTAAGCAACATTGATTTGAAAACTAAAAACCCCCCAGCTCCCCCCTGCCTGGGGAAGCACCACGTGGGGCGGTCACAGGGACAGGGGGACATCACTCTGATAAACCCCCAGGCCCTGGGGGTGCTGAGGGAGGGAGGATGGGGTTGGGGGCAAGTCCAGGGGGGTCTGTGCAAGAAGCCAGGCTGAATTTCGGGAGCCAGAGCGCTGCTGTAGCTCTGGGCACTGCAACAAGTGCCCAGGGAAGGCAGAGCTGGGGAGGGTGCCCAGTGGCTCCATGTCCGTGTGGCTGTCATCTGGGGTGCCAAGAGCCACCTCCATCCATTTGTGTTTGTTATTCCTGTCCTCCCCTTCCCTCTCTTGATGTAGAGATGCTGGGTGGGGATAGAGCCACAGGGAAAACCCCCAGACACCCAGCAGCTGCCTCCACGCTGCTGCTCCTTCTCTCTGGATCTATATACATTAGATATATTTATATATTATAGTTATATATTTTTTTTAAAAAAGGGGAGGGGAGTAGAGAGCAGCCAGAGGCTCTCACAGGTCAGTGCCCTCCCTGGCAGCATGTCCTCGCCCCCCTAAAAATAACAATAAAACCTAGAAAATTATTCCAGTGCGTTTCTCGGCGAGCCCCTGCCCCCAACGCCCCGGCCCGGCCCCCCCCCGACCCCCCCAGCCCCCCGGCAGCCCCAGCCTTATCTCTGCCCATCCATGGTGGCCACGGCTTTCTGTGGGGGGGCAGGGGCCGGGGCGGTGGGCGGCCAGGAGGGCTGCGGGTGGTGCAGGTGGTGGTGGAGGCCGTGGGCGGTGGGCGAGGACGGGGGCAGCCAGGAGGGCTGGTGGCTGGGGGGAGAGGAGGCCCAGAAGGGGCTGAAGCTGCCCGGGGGGGAGCAGGCCATGGAGGTGATGGGGCTGTTGCTGCTCTGCAGGCTCTCCGAGGTGCGCAGCTTGGAGAACATGGCCAGCGCGTCCGGGAAGTTGGGCGGCGTGGCCGGCGTGTTGCTGGGGGTGCACATCTGCAGGGCACAGGAGAACGGGGCTGTCAGCTCACCCACGGGGGGTTTGGGGGTTTGGGCTTCCAACCCACCCACGGGGGGCTTTGGGCTTCCAACCCACCCATGGCTGGGGATCCTGCCTCTATCCCACACCTGGAACCCCCCCCCCACATCCACAGCCAGGGGTCTGCGTGGCTCCCCAGAGGTGTGGGGTGTCCAGGGAGAGGCTCCAGCCAGTCTGGGAAGGACATTTTGGGCCATCCCAGATGCTCAAAGCCCATGGATGAGGCAGGTTTGGGGAGCAGCACAAACAGGGGTCCAGTATGGAGGGTAGGGAGGGTGCTGGGGTCCCACTTGGCCCCACAGGACCCCCTTTCACATCCACACCCAGGGGTCTGCGTGGCTCCCCAAAGGGGTGGGGTGCCCGGGGAGAGGCTCCAGCCAGTCTGGACCATCCCAGATGAGGCGGGTTTGGGGAGCAGCACAAACAGGGCTGGCACAAAGGGGTCCAGTACAGAGGGTAAGGAGGGTGCTGGGGTCCCACCTGGCCCCACAGGACCCCCTTTCCCCCAGGTTGCTCACCCCGCTCCCCTTCACACCCCAATATGGCAGAGAGAGCACAAGGCAAGCAGGGCCCCCCCAGTTCCTGGTACAGGCCCTGCCTTCTTGGTACCCAGCTAAATTTAGCACCCCGACAGTGATGGATCCGTCCCTTTTTCCAGCAGAGGAAAAATCCACCAGGGAGGACCCAGCCCTGCTCCGAGGCTGGCACAGGGACCCCAAACRAGCATAGAATGACTGAACTGAGGACTGGGGAGGGGCTAAAAGGGGGACAGGGGTGTGTATCAAACTGCCACYAGGCTGCACACACAGGGAAGGGGCTGTGGGCAGGGGGATGCCTGGACATGGGGGGTCCATGCACAGGGAGACTTCACCCCTCTGGTTACATCCATCCCAAATCCCTGCTGCCCTCCTGGAGCCACAACTCCTGACTGATGTTTGTGYGGACTCTGAGCAGAGTTAAGGGGCTTGGTCAGTGTCTGCTGCCTTTAGCAATGGGGGATTGAGATGTTTCTGGTGGGGAATAGCTGCTTCATCTCCCCTTTCCTGGGGTTTATSCCAGGATTTGGCCCTGGCTGGTGCTCACAGCCCCTGCTGGGACCCCCTAAATCCCTTTCAAAGCTTCCTCCTCATCCCCATCCCAGGCACCCTGAGTGATGCTGGGATCAGAGGAGCAGATCCTTGCTGGGGGGCCCAGACCCCTGAAGTTGGGGTGCACCCCAGCCTGAGGGGGGCAGCTGGCCCTCATCAGCCTGTGGAGCTGGGGCACCCCAAAAATGCAGTCACAGCCTGGCTGGCACCAAACAGGTTCATCATTAACTGGGGATATTCCTCCACAGAATTCATTTCAGAGCTCAGCTTCAAGGGGTGCTAACCCAGCCTTTGCTTTTTAAATTAACCTATACATTTGGCAGTATTTGAAAAGATACTTGGTGGAAAAAAAGCCCCAACAAATCAACAAACCCCCAAAACCTTAAATTTGCTCTGTTTTGAAAAAAACCCACCACCARAGCCAGCCCTGGAATGATGCTGGACACAGCTCTGAGCTTCTGGGGTGATGTTTGCCAGATTCATTTGAAATATTAATTAAAAAATAAGAATTTCCACGTAATTATTGCCTTCCTCCTCCAACACATCTTGAGGAGAGCTGTCAGAGGGTCGGTCACMGACACCCCAAACAGCTCTGGCAAGTCCTGGCCCCACAGCCTGGAATCTGTGGGGCTTGGGGAGGGTGGGGAGCCCCCCTCGGGGTGGGGGTGACGGGGACAGCCCCCGCCCATCAAACCACAGCCACACTCACAGCTTTGTTCCCTGACGCTTGAAAAAGAAATAGAAACTGCCAGCCCCAAACTCCTCACTCAGACCCGCCCTGAGCCGTGTGGGGCATTTCAAACTGCACCAATCGGGGTGCTGGGGAGGGGGAGGGAAACACCAAATAAATGCCCCAAAACAGGAGTGTCRGGAGAGAAGGTAAAAGGTATTTTGACACCACGTGGAGAACACGGTGTTATGAAAACATTGCTGGGGAGGGGGAGAGCCGAGTGGCTCCGTTCTGGGGGGGAATGGGTGCCTGTTTTGGGTGGGGGGGTCCCTGTGTGGGGAGGGGGCTCAGCAGCCCTGCTGTGCCTCCTGCCCGGCAGGATCTGCCCCCATGGGGCTTTGGGCTGAGAAGGGCAGGGCCTGGATCTGCTCCCCCGGCCCCTGTCCCTCCGGGACCGCGGCTTTTCCAGCGGGAGACCCCGCAAGGTGCCCGGGGCAGCACGGGAACGTGCGGGCCGGGCAGGAACTGCAATAAAAGGGCTTTTACTGCGAGCMGGCTGACAAAGCGACTTTCTCCGAGGGAAACCGAGCGCTGGCTGCCGGCAATGCCGGGCAGGCTGGCATGGAACGAGATGGGGGAACGACYGAACGAGAAAAGGGGGAAAATTCACCTTAACCCCGACCCGCGGCACCGCTCAGTTCCCCCAACACTGGAGGATGGCGGAGGGGGGGGAAGGAAAACAAGAAAGAAAACCCTTCGAGAAACACAAAACAAAACACCCGGAGGGGAACAACTTCCTCCCTCCGGCCAAGGGGATGTGCCCTCGGCCAAGGTCAAGCGGCGTGGGGGGAAAGGGGGGTCCAGAGGCGGCCCCCCGGCCCGGGGAGCCCAAGTTGCAGCGCGATGCTCGCCGAGACAAACTATTTCCTGGCAGACATTTTAGCTCGTGTTTACATTCTCCGGCTGCGTGTTCCTGCGGGCGCCCAGCAATATGGCTGGCAGGAGCTGACAGCTCCGGGGCTGGGGGCTGCGCCCCTCGGGGGGCTCGGCATGGGGGGCTCCTCTGAGGGGGGCGTGGGTGGGGGGTGCTGGCAGGGTGCGGGGGTATGTGGGGGCTGGTTGGTGCTAGGAAGGGTCTAAAGGTGTTTTTGGGGCTGGGGGCGTTGGGAGGGGATGTGGGGCTGCGGTTGACGGAGGGGTCCCACTTACCATTCTGGGGGTGGTGGCTGCTGGGATGTTGGTCTCCTGGAAGGAAGGCGCTGAGGGCTGTCTGTGGGGACAAGCTGTCAGCTGCAGCCCACCGAGACAAAGGGGAGGCACCACACGGGCCCCCAAAGCTCACCCCGCAGCCCCCGCCCGCTCCCACCCCCGGCACCGCCCCGGGGGCCGCCCAACCGCGCCAGGCCGAGGGGCTGCCCTTCACCCGCCCCCACCGGAAGACCGTGTCCCCTGCTCCTCAGGGGCTTCCAGGCCAGGCGACACCCCGGACCGGTTTGCTACACCCGGACCTGTTGTTTGGCACCCCTGGCCCTGGTTTGCACCCCGCCGTCCGGCGCCCCATCCCAGCCCGGGGCGCGAGGGAGGGGCCGCCCGCTGGCCGGCAGCTCGGGTTTCGGCCCGGTATAAATAGACCCGGCGAGCCCGCCGAGGCCCCCCCGCGCCCCGTGGTGCCGGGGAGGGACGGGCAGGACCCCCCCCCCCAAACCCGGCCACGCGTGTCGGTGGGCCGGGGCCGCCACGTGGGCTGCCGCCACCCCACCGCCTTCCGCCCCGCGGCTCTGACGGCCAGGCGGGCGGCGGATCGGGACTGGGGCGTACCGAGTTCTCGCGCGGCGTTATCCGATCCCTTGCCGCTCCGCGGCCCGCCCGTACCTCGAACTTGCCAGTGTGCCGCCTGCAGCAGCTGCTTGGCCTTGTCGGCGGCCGCACCCGCCGCAGCACGAACTGGTTTGATCATCACCTGCGTGCCGCAGCTCCTCCATGTTGACGGACATGGCGGGGCGGCCCCGCCCGGTGCCCGCACCGCCCGGAGCGCCCCGCGCCCGCCGCGCCCGCGCCTCCACCGGAGGACGGGGGCGCCGCTGGCCCCCGCCCCCGCGCCGCGATGGCCGCCGCCCGCGCTCCGCGCCCCCGCCCACCGCCCGGCTTATACCTTCCAAGCTGCCCCCGGCGCCTCCCCATTGGCCACCGCCTGTGTTTTGGCTGGCAGGCGGCCGCCGCGATTGGTGGGGTGTGGAGGCGGGCCAGGCGGAAGGGAGAAAGCGAGAACCTGGGCCGCTGATGCTTTGCTGGGAGTTTTATCGTGAGGCGTTGGTGACGTCACGTTCATTGAGGAAGGTTTTTTGGGGGCTCATTGAGGGGGGCGCAGTTGAGGGGTCGGTGGGGGCTTCTAGGAATGGTTGAGGGGCCGGTTCGTGGGGGCGCTCATTGAGGGAAATGGGGGTTATTGGGGGCGTTGGCCAGTTGGGCGGCGCTCACTTGAGGGGAAATGGGGGTTCTCATTGAGGGGCGCGGTCGTTGGGGGGGCGCTTCATTGAGGGGAAATGGGGGGTTATGGGGAGGGTCAGTTTAGGGGCGCTCATTGGGAGGAGCTGTTTCGGGGGGTTATTGCGGGAGGCTCGGTTTGGGGGCGCTCACATGAGGGGAGCAGCTTTAGGGGCTGTCAGTTTGGGTGGTCGTTCATTGGGAGGAGCTATTTACAGGATTATTGAGGGGATTTCGGTTCGGGGGCGTTCACTGTTGGGGGGTCACAGAGAGGGGGGCTCTGCCCGTCCCTGGATACCCCTGTTGGGAGGGCCACTCCCGCGGGGATCGTCCCTTCACCCCCTGCCTTGGCTCCCCCAGCCAGGCTCACCCCTCGTTCCCGTAGCAGGGCTCCTCTCTTCCTTCAGCAAAGCTCTCCCAGCTCCATCTCCTCCTTCCTGGGGYCCCCGTTGCCCCCTCCCTGAACCTCCTTAACTCCCTGCCTTGGCTCTCCCATCTGGGAGCCCTTTCCCCTGGGGATGGGACCCTGACCACCTGCCAGGGGCAGGAGCAGGGACCCATCCTCTTCAACCCCACTCCCCTCCCATATAAAGGCTGTGGGATTCAGGGCAGCTCCCTGTTTGGGGGAATGGGGGGGTTGGGATTTTCTGTTAATGGTTAAAATCCTGATGACTCTGAGCTCCAGCCTCAGCCTGCAAGGATGAGCTCTCCCCTGGTGTGCTCTCCCCACACCAGGTTTGGGAATCCGAGTGGGACTTGTGTGATTCATGCCTTGAAGTGTTTTGATTAAAAAAGGAAAACTGGCATTTAAACAAATAAAGAAGGGACTTTGCAAATGCATGGTGTGGAAATAGGTTGATCTGGGATGAGCCACTGGAGGTTGGGATGTGGTGGTGGTGAGCAGCTGGCCAGGGGAGAGGGAATGAGGAGCCAGAGCAGTGGAAACTTGAAGCTGCATCTGCAGCTGGTTGCCCCCAGCACTGAGGCCTCTGTGGGGCTTCTGCAGTGTCCTGCTGGTCCCATGAAGGTGAGGTCCAGCAATGCCAGTCTGTGCTTGCCAGGCTGGAATCCTCCRGGGATATTCAGGGGTTTCCCTCCACTGGGGTTCAGTGATGGGTGTGGAGGGTCCTGCTTGCCCTGTAGGATTTTGGTGGCTTTGTCTTCTTGGAGCAAAYCCAGCCTGGAGGCAGGTGGAGGTGRGAGAGGAGCAYTTGCAGATGCAGGGATCCCAGACCCACCTGGCTCTGCAGGCAGCCCTGGTGAGCTCCCAGATCCTCCTGCTTGCCAAAGCCACCCATGGGCACAGCACAGCTTCGGGCTGGGAGCAGCTGGCCTGGGGTAGGGCCTGCCGGGGAACCCCTGGGAATGCAGCTCATGGGAAACCCCTGGGAAGGCAGCTCATGGGAAACCCCTGGGAAGGCAGCTCATGGGCCCTTGGCACCCAAAGCTGTGACAGAGTAGTGCTGGTGACACTTGGAGAAGTCAGCAAGACTGAGTTCTTCAAAATGACCCCTTTTGGGTCAGGATTTGCTGTCACCTCCCCATGCTGAYATGCTCTTCCAGATGTGCTGCCCTGGGACCCTGGGGGTCACCCCTGCAGGCCGGGGGTCCCCAGCAGCTCCCCAGGCAGGAGCTGTGGAGCCCTGGGCAGGCACCAAGGAAGGGCCACCCCTCCCCACCGCGGGGCTGCACAGAGCAGAGCCAGCCCAGGAGCAGAGGGGCTGCTGCTGCCCCAGTTCCTGCRGGGGGAACTGGGAATGGACTGGCTGTACAGACAAACCTTTCCTGCTGTGGGTGGGCTGCACACCCTCCTGTWATAACATCAACTGCTGTGCTGTACCGTGACTCAGTTTCCCTCTCAGCACAAGGACGGACCCTCTCTGTCACACACACATCCCACAGTCCAGCAGCACGTGCATTTTGGGTTCAAACATTGCATTTTCTCTGGATTCCCCCTCCGGGTCAGCCCTGCTGGGGTTTCTCCTGGCTTTACGTGTGCTGGGCCGTGCAGCCGGGCAGAACTGGGAGGGACCCTGCCCTCGAAGCCGCCGTGTCCCGGCTCCTGCCACGCTCCCGCGCTCCACTGCGGCACTGCCCTACAAAATCCTCTGCTGCAGTAATCTGGGAAAAAAACCACGAGCCGTGCARGCAGGCAGCAGCTCTGCGTGTAATGACTGCCGGGTTATGGATCTGCACGGGGATAACTTTGAATTATTGTCTGCACTGAAGCCCTGCAGTCTGCTCGGTGCRGCTGATGAAATGTGTGATGAAACTCTCCCAGTTTCCCACTGTTGGTGCTGGCTGGGGCGAGGCAGGGGAGTGGGGCTGGCAGCTCAGCAACGCTGGGCTGTGCTGGAGCTTTAAATTATCCATGGGTAGAACGGGATCCCCAAAAATGTTCGGGATCGGTTCCTGGGGTCTCGGGGCTCCCGGCTGGCCCCAGCACGCAGAGCTGGAGCGGGCTCTCGGTGTGGGGCTCCTCCGAGACCCACTGGGGTTGGAAAAGACCTTTAAGATCACGGAGTCTTAAATCCTGCTCTCCAGCCGGTGCTCCCGCTGGCACCCAGCCCAGGTGTGACATCCAGCAGCACGGACARGGTGTCACTGCTGGGAATGTGGGTCCCGGTGTGACAGTGCCAGGCTGACAGGCAGGGTACAYAGCCACCCCGGGCTGCTCTGTGACTTGGCCTTTCTCAGCTGCCTCTGGGGCTGTGTGGGTAGGAAACAGCGGGGAGGGGGTCCGTGTGTCCCTCTGCAGGGAGGGGATAAAGGGGGGAGCCCCAGGGCCGGCCTTTGCTCGTCACCACCGAGCAGCTGAGGCCATCAGGGCAGCGGATCCGCCTCCCCGCACATCTCCCGTCTGATATTTATAGCACTCGTGTTATCAACTCAAATCAAAATCATGTGATGCTCCACTAACTGGCGCTGCCGGACTAATTAATCACCGGCGGGTTTAAGCGAGCGGTCAGAGGGTCCGTCCTCCCTCTCCGGCTCCAAGTGGGAAATGAGGAGGCGACCAGCGCTTCCCAGTAATTTAACTCTGGGGAACTGGGGGAATCTGTCGGGGTGCACTGGAGCAGACAGGCAGCTCCGTGCCTCCAGAAGTGCTCCGGGTGTGGAGCGGAGCTGGGAGGGCGGGATGGGGATGATGATGGACATGTGCCCTGGGGGGGGCTCCAACCCGGCCCCTCCCCAGCACTGTGCGCCCCTGAAGCGCTGCGGGAGGGGATCAGTCCCTGTACCCAGAGCTGCACTAAATCCTCCCCCTATAACCTGTGGGGAAAAGRGGGGATTTCTCCTCCTCCCAGGGGACACGCTGGCGGCAGGGGGTGTCCCCTGGGAGGAGGCTTCCACCCAAGCCTGGCCCCTACACCTGAACTAGGAGGGCAATGACCGCCCGTCGGAATTAAACCCCTAAATACTATAGAAGTCCCACTCTTAAACACTGCCATCCTACTGGCCTCCGGGGTTACCCTCACAGGGACAGGGGGACCATGGCCAGCCTGCCCCGGGGGTCCCGGAGCTGGGGTTGCTGCTCGGTGCCACCCAGCCGGGGGCGAGGTGGACAGAAGTCACTGCGGCGAGCCTGAGGGTGGCGGATGATGGCGAGGAGGCCACCGAGCGCTACTGGAGGCGACTGGGTGACACGGGGGATGGCAGGCGGGTGGCACTGTGGGCACGCYTGTGCCACCGRGGGGGGACAGGTAAGCGGCACCTGAGGGGGACGCCGCTGGGTGGGACACCGGGGCYCGGTGATCCCGGCGGCACCGCGTTCCCTCAGCTCGCCGCCGAGCCGGACCGAGCCGGGGCGGGCCGGGGCGTGCCGGCCGATGGCGGCCCCGCCCCGAGTGTCGCAGCCCCGCGGTGCCGCGGAGGCGGCGCCGGGCGCGGCGCAGAGCGGAGCGAGCGGAGGATGCTGCGGGCGGGGGCCGCCGCCAGCCCCGCTCCCGGCCCCCGTCCCGGTCCCGGGCGGGAGGAGCCCCCGCCGCCCCCCGCCCGCTGAGCCCGGCCCGGCCATGGGGGCTCTGACCAGCCGGCAGAACGCAGGGGTGGAGGAAGTGGATATCCCCGCTAATTCCGTCTACAGATACCCCCCGAAATCCGGTGAGCCCCCGGGGTGTCTCGGGTCCCGGTGCCGCCGGTGGGGAGGGAAGGAGGGGAGCGAGTCGGGCGGGCACCGGGCACGACCTTGCTCCGGGCGGGGTGACCCTGCGCCCCCCAAAACAAACCCTGATGCACGGGGAGGCACCCTGAAAATCTGGGTCTGGTGCGGGGCTCCCTGCTGAGTCCGGCGGGGAGGGATGGGGGTCCCCCCTCTCCAGGAGCCCCTTTGCCCGCACAGCCCGCTTCCCAAACTTGGCCGAGTTGACGCGACTTTAATGACATTATTGTCATCATTATTTCTGTAGCCGTGCTCTGCGGCACCGGGCTCCGGAGCTGCTTTTTATAGCCGGTTACTCCGGTGCTGGCTGCTCGGGAAAATGCTGGGTTTAAATTCCCGGGAGGATGAGGGAGGCTGGGGTGGGAGGGATTGGAGGGGATCCCTCCTTCCCAGGGCTCTGCCCCATCGTGGCACCCCAGCCCCTGCCCTGGGGAGCCCTCCCCTTCCCGGCTGCTCTCCGTGCCTCGAGGCTCGCTGTGATTCATCTCCCGCTCCCCAGCCCGGCCCTGGCTCAAACCTTGTGCGTGACCTTGGAAAATCCGTCCCTCCCCTCCGCGCCTCACTTTTCCCTGCGAGGGCCGGGCTGAGCGGGTGTCCGAGGGGGAGGGAGGGGTGCTGGGGTCCAGCCCTCGGCTGGGCAGCGCTTCGGAGCCGCACAAGTACCGGCCCCGGGGGGTGATGCCCCGCAGCACCGTGTGTGCGTGCGAGGAGACTGCACAGGATCCTTGCAGCACTAAATATTATTAATAGGTAACTATTTTGGTAGTTAATAGGATAAGGTAAACGCTCAGATCGTTAGTGCTGTTGCAAATTATTCACTAATTACAACTAAAGACCTCCTTAGCAAGAATTACAGCCCAACAC
Source organism: Sporophila hypoxantha (assembly GCA_002167245.1). Lineage (NCBI taxonomy): Eukaryota > Metazoa > Chordata > Aves > Passeriformes > Thraupidae > Sporophila > Sporophila hypoxantha. The sequence goes on along the minus strand of NDFG01000151.1, from coordinate 1,235,739 downwards.
AAACCCTGTGCTTGTCCTGAAAAGCTGTGCTTGGCTTTTTTTAAAATTTTAATCTAAAATAGGTTGCACAGCTGGCTGGAGATGGCTGATCCTTGACAGCCTGGCCTCCTGCAGGGCTCCCCCAGCTCCCCTTTTTTACGTGGTTTCAAGGCCTCTGTCACTTTGATGCCAGGTGAGGCTGCACCAGCCCTTCCATGGGATTGCTCTTTGTAGGGACAGTGTCTCCGTGCATCACACGTTTTTCCCTTGGGGCCCTGTTTTATTTAGGGGCTCTTGAAATATCTGGGTACAAAGGGCTGGAGGGTGCAAGTGCACCCAGCTGAGCCCTTCCAAGCTCATCTCAGCTGCAGATGTCACCAGGCTGATGCTTAACTCCAGCTTCCAGGGGGAGCCTGGGGCTCCTGGCTGTGCTCAGCTGGCCTGGTCCCACTGCTGGCTCTGGGCAGAGCTGGGGGGATGGTCCTGCTGCTGCCCAGGSTCCTCAGGAGAAGGGCAGGAGGTGCCCAGGTGACACAGCCATCTGCACAGGGACAAGGGCAGGCTGGTGGCCCTGGGAGATTATGGCTGGTCTGCCTTTAATCCGATGGGATTTGCCTCCAGCAGCTGAGGGAGGACGTGCTGGGCAGAGGAGCTGATTCTGCTGTGCCAGCAGCACTTCCCTCACCTCAAAAGCCACCTGGAAACAGCTGCTGGCTTGGAAATGTGGTCCTGGAGGGGAATCTCATGYGACCTTGGGGCATTTCCCTCTCTCTGGGATGTGGCTTTGGCTGTTGGGCTCTCTCGGGATGGCCAGTGCAGCCTGTGGGAARAGGGCAGCTGTGTCCTGTCCCAGTWTAGCATCTCCCCATCCTGGGGGTCCCATCCCCTCCAGACAGTGTCAATGGGATTAGTTAAGCCATAATTTTTGAAACAAAGGCTGAGATTTACTTCTGTGGCTGTCACTGGGAGGAAGAGCCAGTGGGGGCTGCAGATGGAGCCCACTGCCTGGCTACTGGCATGGCTGTTGGGACAAATGTCCAGCTTTCAGCCCCTGTCCCCAGCTGAGGTTGGCACCAAGCTCCCCTGGGGCACATGGGGCTGTGAGCAGGGSCAGGAGCACAGGGATTCCTGCAGCAGTGCCCCCCAGCCGTGGGGCACGAGCCCAGGTGGTGGCAGAGCCGTGGCAGCCGAGGGCTGGCACAGCAGTGCTGGGGCAGGGTTTGGCCTCAGCTCTGGCTGCTGCTGGCTCTGGCTGCCTGCTTTAGATCACAGAATTAAATAATGGGCTGCCCAGGGGCAGAAGCAGCCAGAGCCTTTACCCAGCCCATCCCAGCACCCTGTGCTGGCACCCGTGGCCGCAGGGTGTCCCTGTGCCAGCTCCGAGCCGTGCCACTGTCTGGGCTGGCTGCAGGCTCTGCAAACCCGTGCTTCCCTCACCAGGGGGGTGTGCATGAGCTGGGAATGAGCTTTTCTGGTTTAGCAGCTTTGGAGAGCCAGAGGCTGCAGTACCAGAGCCCAGCAGGGCAGTGGTGGCTGGGGCACAGTGCGGGACGTGTCACACACGAGGGTCCTCACCCTTCCCTGTCAGCTGGACAAGGTGGCATCGCTGCCACTCATGGGGAGAAGGAGCTGACAGCTGCTGCCAGATATGCTGGTGCCAGCAGATGTGCAGGACACACAGACATTTTTTTTTTTGCTGGGAACCTCAGGCAATTGGGGTTTATTCCTTTTTCAGCAGCCGCTCTGTGCAGCCCTTCCTGAGATGTGGCTGTCCTTGAGAGGCTCTCTTTCCCCAGGAGCGGGTGTTGGATTTACAGGCAGCCCATGATGAGGTGGCTGTGGCTGGGAAGGTGCTTCCCTGCCCCCCAGCCATGTCCAGGGAGTCACTGACAGGCTCCTGCCCATGCCCTGGGCTTTCCTGTGCTGGTGCTTCCCTGGAAAAGCCTGGCACGACTCCAGGCTCTTGTTTAACAGCAAGGAGGACCTTTCCTGGGAGGGAGCACAGYGCTGGTTCTGCCTGCTGTCAAGAGGGAGTTGAAGCCTCAGGYGGATGTGCTGGGAGCCTGCAGCAGCCAGGGATGCTCCCAACCCCTGGCAGGGAGGCTGGGTGATGGCAGCYTGGTCCTCACCTGCTCTGCCCATCCTGTGGGAGCCCCCAGCCCGCACTAAACCCTGGCTGGGCAAATCAGAGAGCCTGTGCTCCATTTTCCAGCTTTTRCTCACTGCTGGGGTGGCTTTTCTCCATGTTTAAATGTAATTTTTTTGCCATCTCCTGCTCTTGCTCCAAGTCGGTGTCAGGAAGAGCTCTGGATGGCCCTGTTCTCCCCTGGCTGTGCTGTTGCAGGCAGCTCTGAAGGCACTTTGCTCTTGAGGCTTTTTTTTTCCACCTGGCCGAGTCCTTCCAGGCGAGCTGCCTATAAATTATGTAAATGGAAAATGGGACCTGAAAGCAGCAGGCATCAATAATTGATGGTCGACGTTTGCTCAGGGGCTGGCTGGCATCAGCATGGGCTGCTGCCACGGGGCTGGGGCAGAGCTGTGGGACCCCACTCTGTGCCACAGGGATGGGGCAGAGCTCTGGGACCCCACATCTGTGCCACAGGCATGGGGCAGAGCTGTGGGGACCCCACTCTGTGCCACGGGGCTGGGGCAGAGCTTGGGACCCCACTCTGTGCCACAGGGATGGGCAAGAGCTGTGGGACCCACTCTGTGCCACAGGGCTGGGGCAGAGCTGTGGGACCCCACTCTTGTGCCAGGGGCTGGGGCAGAGCTGTGGGACCCCACTTCTGTGCCACAGGGCTGGGGCAGAGCTGTGGGACCACCACTCTGTCCATGAGGCTGGGGCAGAGCTGTGGGACCCCACTCTGTGCCACGGGGCTGGGGCAGAGCTGTGACCCCACTCTGTGCCATGGGGCAGAGCTTCTCGGACCCCACTCTGTGCCACGGGGCTGGGGCAGAGCTGTGTGACCCCACTCCTGTGCCACAGGGATGGGGCAGAGCTTGTGGGGACCCCACTCCTCACTCCTGGCCTGGAGTTGGATTCCCCCCTACTCCTCCCCTTGGGCTTTGGGCTCCCTTTTGGCTCTCAGTGCAGGATTAAAGCCTGATCCAGCCCTGGACAGGCCCTGCCTCTGTTGGAAGCTGATTGCAGAGCTGCAGCCCAGGTTTAAGCTCCTTTATCCGTGGTCCCCAAATGTTTTGGGATGTCCCCCAGGGGGATGCAGATGGATCTGTGCTGATGGGTTTGGGGTTTTTGTAAGCTAGACCCTGTCCCTGTGGCTGTCAGGATGCAGGGCACTGTGTCCATATCTGAGTGACTCCTGGTGCTTCTGCTCACCCCTTGCTGCTCCCCCATCCCTGTCCACCTTTCCCTTTTTTGCCACCTCAAGTCCCAGCCCTCCTGCCTGGCCAGTTCCTGTGCCACAACATGCTTTCCCCACCCAGCCCAGCTCTCACAGACAAGGAGCAGGCACCAGTTGTCTCCTGGCTGGGCTGGGCTGGAAGGAAACTCTCCTGGAGTGCAGAAGTGCCTGACCTGGGGGCTGCTCCCAGCTCGGGGCCGGGACATTCCGGTGTTTTGGCTCTGTGAGGGAAGAATGAACCCTGGCCATTGCCCAGCATTCATCAGGGCAATATGGAGCACTCTGCAGGGCAGGTGCTGACCTCCTGGAGGGTCTACAGGACCCCAAAATCCTGCCTGGCACAGGTGAGCCCMTCCTAGGGAAGGCTGCAGGCTGAGAGCGGACAGAACTCGGGTCAGTTGTGCTTGCTCACCTCCCCAGGCAGCTGCAGCCAGCCTGGGCAGTGTCTGGCTGGGGACACGCTGCCCTGGGTGGCACACGAGGTCTGTGCCCTCAGGGCAGGAGCAGCCCGGGGCTGTATCTGGCTCTGTGCTGCCCTTGCCGGGGATGTGGGAGCCAGCCCGGCTCCTCCGGGGCTCTCTGCAGGCCAGGCCGTGCCCCTGCCTCTCCTGCCTCCTCCTCCGGGGCATGAGCTGCTGTTTGTGGGCAGGATTAGCGCTGCTCTGCTGCCCCAGGGACCAGCTCCTCTCCCTCCTCACCAGGATCCATCCACTCCTGCCAGGGCGGGGATGGCTGAAGGTCAGGGTGACCTTGGGTGGCTCAGGCCGTGCTGGGGCTCTTTCCCAGACAGGGAAAGGGGAGCAGGCACTGTTAAATCCCAGGGATGGAGCAGCCCCGAGGGCTGGAGCCCTGCATCTCTCCCCATCCCGGCTCGGACCGTGGTGCTGGAGCGGGTGGGATGCAGGAGGAGGGGAGGGCAGGCGGGGACCGCGGTCCTCGGCAGCCTCAGTGTGTGAGCTCAACCAGCAAGGTGACCCTGGGGACAAAGTCACCTCGGGGCCATCGATCCGGTGGCTCGGTGCCGCTGCCCTGGGCTCAGGCGCTCGCTGTGCTCTCGTTTCAGGCAGTTACTTCGCCAACCACTTCATCATGGGCGGGGAGAAGTTCGACTCCACGCACCCCGAGGGGTACCTGTTCGGCGAGAACAGCGACCTCAACTTCCTGGGCAACCGGCCCGTGGTGGTGGGTACCGGGGGGAACCGGGGAGAACCGGGCACCGGCACGGCCCGAACCGGGGAGGCTGTGTGTGATATGGGTGTGGGACAGGCTGTGTGTGACAGGGTAGGACGGCTGTGTGTGATATGGGTGTGGGACAGGCTGTGGTGTGAGCAGGGTAGGACAGGCTGAGTGTGACAGGGGGTGTGGGACAGGGGTGTGGACCAGCCTGAGTGTGAGCAGGAGGTGTGGACAGGCTGAGTGTGACACGGGGTGTGTGACATGGGGTGTGGAACAGGCTTGTGTGTGATACTGGCGGTGTGGGACAGGGCTTGAGTGGTGACAGGTGTGTGTGACCTGGGGGTTGGGACAGGCTGATGTGCCAGGATGAAGGGACAGGCTGTGTGTGACATGGGTGGGGACAGGCTGTGTGTGACATGGGGTGTAGGACCGCTGAATGTGGAACAGGGGTGCGGGATGAAGGCTGAGTGTGGACAGGGGGGTGGGGACAGGCGAGTGTGACAGGGGTCGTGGTGGGACAGCTGAGTGTGACAGGGGGTGTGTGGGACAGACAGGCTGAGTGTGAACAGGGATGAGGGACAGGCTGTAGTGTGACAATGGGGTGTGGACAGGCTGTGTGTGAACAGCGGGGGTAAGGACAGGCTTGTGTGACATGGGGGGTAGAGACAGGCTGAGTGTGACAGGGGGTGTGGGACAGGCTGAGTGTGACAGGGGTGTAAGGGTGACAGGCTGCAGTGGACAGGGGGGTAGGACAGGCTGAGTGTGACAGGGGGTGTGGGACAGGCTGAGTGTGAGCAGGGATGAGGGACAGGCTGAGTGTGACAGGGATGAGGGACAGGCTGAGTGTGTCACTATTGGACACGGAAAGAACACAAGCACACCCACGTTCTCAAGGGAAGGAAGAAAAGAGGCAGTTTAATTACGATCCAACATATATAGTTTTCCAAAAAGTGACAGGCATAGGGAGGGTGACACTCTCCATATCACACTGGACAAACTTAACAGTCTATCAACTTTTTCCTCCTCATAAAGGAAGACAAAACAATGGGTTATTTGACAGAAAGTGTGTGATAAAGTTCAACTACAGAATGTCAACATCAGAAGCTAGAAAATCTTAAAATCCAGGTGACACTGAGTGTGACAGGGGTGCAGGACAGCTGAGTGTGACAGGGGGACATGGATGGGTTTTGCAGTGCTGGGTGCTGCCAGCTCCAGTTGGTCTCAGGGCATCAAAGGAACCTGGCTGGAGGGGGGGTCCCTACACTCCAGGCTCCTGGAGATGGTTTTTGTGCTTGCTGCCTTTGGAAAGGGAGGAAATGAGAGCAGGGGGTGAGGCTGGGAGTGATGTCCCCCCTCATSTGGGTGCCTCTCAGCAATGGGACAACTCATTAGCACTGGCTGGAGGAGTTTGGGMGGTTAAATATTCAAAAGATTCAGGGTGAGGACTTAAAAGTCCCCAAAGCTTTTCTGTTATGTTGAGATAAACTTGCCTGGTGCTTGGCCCAGCTCTCAAGCATTGCCTGCTGCCAGTAAAGTTCCTGTTTCCTCCTTGCAATTGGCTTTGGTGGTGTTGTGGCAGCATCATGTGGTCCTTCAGCAGGGAAGTGTCCAGCCCTGGGCTGTGCCAGAGCAGGGATCCAGTCAGAGCCGAGGTCAGGAGCACCCACAAAGCCCAGGAACACTGGGGGCCAAAGGCAGAGCCTTTCCCTCCCTCCCTCCTCTGRGCTTCCCTGAAAATGAGACGTCAGCACTCAGGGTCTCTTCCAGCAGTGAGTGTTGAGAAATCCTCTTGATTACAGTAAAAGCCTCTAAACTGCCCAGTGAGCAGTTCCCATGTCAGCAGAGCAGCAGGGAAGGCAAAGGAGCAGCTTGGAAACAGCAGAGAGAATTAATCCAGCATCACGAGCTGAATTGTCCTGCTCCGGTTTAATTACCGATGGCGCTGGGCTGCAGAGCTGTGACCAAGATCCCATCTCCCTGTGGAGCAGGGGCAGTTCTGGGGCTGGACTTTGAGTCAGGCCAGTTTTGGGGGCTCAGGGAGGAGTTGGGGGGGATCTGTGCTGGTTCTGGTCCCAGCCTGTGTCCGGACAACACTTGGGACTCTCTGATGCTGCCTCCAAGCGCTGTCCTGGTGCTTCTTGGCTGTGACACTTTTGCTTTCTGACCTTCTGGGAGAGCCCAGGTGGGGCTGGAAACATTAAAGATGGCCACMGCTTTTTGGTGGGGGATTAATTTTGGGTTCCTTGGGGATCAAGGGCCAGGTGATCTTGGAAGAATTGTGTCCCAAGTCCTCTGTGAGCAGAGCACTTTTTCTGAGCTATGAGCTGCTGCCACAGGGATGTGCAGGGCAGCCAGAGGCTGTGCAGGCTCTCCCCTCCATGGATACATGATAATCTGGATTTTCCAGCTGGGAACAGGTTCCRAAGGGGCTGGGAAGGGCGTTGCAGGTTCAGTAGCTGCCACCATGCAGGGGCTGAGGAGCAGAGGAGCTGCTGGAGGCACTCAGGGAGCACAGGGGAAGCCAGGAACTGTTGAAATGTGCCACTGGGTTTCCCTGCCCACGCAAAGCTGCTGGGGTTTGCTTGTAGAAAAACCCCAAGACAGACTTTTGAGGGTGGTTTTTATTTCACTTCAGCCAAAGCTGGTCTGCACCAAATGTTGCTGTAGGCACGTGGAATACATTCTTAACTTCACCACAACCGTTACCCATTTTTTTTCTGTTGTGTTTCAGCTTGATTGAAAGTGAGGAGATGCAAAACGTCCTCTGAAGAGCCCCTTTCTGACATGCAAAATCTGGCTTGTAAAATTCAATTTAAAAAGAAATCCAACCACCCCCAAAAAGTGCTTTTCACACGTGGGAGTGAAAGAGCCCAAAGTGGTTTCTGCAGAGCACAATTTGCCTGTGGCACTTCCCCATCCAGCCCCACAGCCCCTGTCACCCCCCTTCTCTCCTCTGTCACCCACCCCTGGCTGCTGCAGCAGGAGGGGSGTGCACCCATGGGTGCTTTCCCTGCCAGGGCTGGTTTGGGTATGGTTTGACTGGTGCAAACAAGCAATTTTGGGTGACTGCATTAGTTTGAATAGCAGGGGATGTATCACGACATGGCACAGCCTGTCATGACAGGCTCAGCTTCAGCCTGGAGCATGTTCCCACTCTCTCCCCTCCAGCTGCAGTGGGTGACTCTGCAGGTGCTCAGTTCTGCAGGTGCACGTTTAGTGACTCATACAAAAGTTCGTTAACAGCAGTTTAATGACTCTGCTGCCCTTTCCCCCTCCTGAGGAGGGTGAGAGCAGTGGGAGGCAATTCCACAGTGCTGGCAATTTATGTCCAAAGCTTCTGATGCCATCAGCCACGCTGTGCCCAGCCTAGGCTCTAACCTGCCTTCAGTGGCAGCTGTGGGGTGGTGGAGCAGGGGTGGGACAGAGCTGTGCCTGCACTGGGGGGCTCTGCAGCTGCCTGTCCCAGCCTGTCCCTCTGAGCCCAGCACGGGTCCCCCAGTCCCATCCCTGCTCTGCAGGGCTTTGGGGACAGCAAAGTGGGGATGGCTTTGGGGACAGCAAAGGTGGGGATGGCTTTGAGGACAGCTTAGGTGATGTTGGTTGTCCCATCTGAGAGCACCAGGGACATGGGACATGGGCAGCTGAGCTCCTGCAGGGCATCCCCAAGGGCCACCTGCAATTCACTCTTGTCCCCTCGGTACTGGGGTGCAGTGGGTGCCTTGCTGAGGGACAGGGGGACACTATTGCCTCTCCAGAGGCAGCAGTTGAGGCTCTTGGACCATCTGCCATCCCTGATGGCACCTGACACCCTCCTGGCTCTGGCTGTCCCTTGGCACATGGTGGCAGCTTGGCAATGAGCTGGGCCTTAGTCAGGGCTGATCCCTCCTGCAGCTAACCCTACCTGGGAGATGGAGATGGAGAGGGGGAGGTGGGTCCTGCACCCCTTCCCCACTGCCCTCATTCTCCTCTGGGTGGCTGCAGTGCCAAGGAGAGGGTGTCCCCAGGGTGCCACCCCTGTGTCCCCTCTCCCCAGGAGCCCTGTYGCCCCTGTCAAGTGCACAGAAAGGACTGGGAAGGAATGTCACCTTGGAGGAGGGATGCTGCTGCCTGCCTGRTCCTGCCCAGACACCCTGCTGGCTCTCTGCTCTGGGCATGGGGCTYGCAGGATTCCACCACCCATACCCCATCCATCACAGGGACGCTTGTGCCTGTTTTTTCTTGCCTGGTAGGCAGGGAGGGAGCCTCAGCTCTGCCCAGCCTCATCCAGCAGCATCAAAATCCATCAGCAGCTCTTGCCCTGTGCCCCCAACCCCCTCAGGCTCCAGCCAAAGGGACAAGGAGCAGCCCCTCTGTGTCCCCTCCCCAGTGAAACTGTCCCTGCTGTCCTCGCTGTTTGTGGAGGGATGTCCCTGRCATTGTGCTGCCTGGTACCCAAGTGCCAGCAGGAGCTACAGCTGCTCAGCACCCATCAGGATGCCCAGGCCACCCCAATTCCCTCTGTTGGGCATTGGGGTCACTGGGGCGCCCAGAGCCACCGCAGTGCCCCCGTGTGCTCTGCCTTCAGCGGTGTCTCTCTCGTCCTAGTTCCCTTATGCTGCTCCACCTCCTCAGGAACCCGTGAAGACCCTCAGGAGTTTAATCAACATCCGCAAGGACACCCTGCGCCTCGTCAAGTGAGTCCCCG
>NDFG01000151.1:1120461-1221057 GCA_002167245.1 Sporophila hypoxantha | reverse complement strand
ACCCTGTGGATTATTTTAGCCTTTTTTAGAACTTCTTACCTCAGCCCCAAGAGGCCTCTGGGAGGGGAGGAGTGACAGACACCTCCCCTCCCATTTTCCTGGCATCTCTGTGCTCTGGGGAGAGCAGGAGGGGTGTGGGGACACCCGAGGTGCCCTGACCCTGTCCTGTCTCCATGGCACAGCTACACCCCCAGGGACAACAGCCTGCAGTCGGAGACGGTGCACTACAAGCGGGGGGTGTGCCAGCAGTTCTGTGTGCCCTCCCACACCATCGACCCGTCCGAGTGGAGCGAGGAGGAGGTGGGTCCTGACATCATCCCTCCCGTGCAGATGGGGGTGGGAGGAAGGCTCAGCCCTGCTCCGTCTCACCAAGCCTCCCCTGTCTCTCTCCAGCTGGGCTTCGACCTGGACCGRGAGGTTTATCCCATGGTGGTGCAGGCAGTGGTGGATGAAGGAGAGGGTGAGGAGGGGGTTCCTTGCTGGGATGGCCTTTCCCAGTTTGCTGGCATTGTGATGCCAGCTGGGCAGAGCCTCCTGCTTTTCCACACCGCTGCCGTGGCTCTGCCTGTCCCCCTGCATGTCCCCTGAGTGCTCCTTTGTGTCTTGCAGAGCACAGTGGGCACTGCCACGTGCTGCTGGCCACCTTTGAGAAGGTAAGTGCCAAGCTGGGGCCATCCCCCTCCTCCTGCCTCCATCACCCACCAGGGACAGGAGCCTGGAGAATCCCTGGGATGGTGCTGCTGGGCTTGGGGATGTTTTGGGCTGCTCCTCAAATCCTGGGACTGTTCCCTCATTTTAAGCACCCACTTCTAAGGCATTTGGGCTCAACTCCATCTTCCTTCCTCCAACAAGCTTTGCAGTGTGTGTGACCTCCCACAGCTACCTGGTGCTGGGCTGTCAGGAAAAGCCAMAATTCCTGCAAAATGGGTTTGTTGGGAYTGGGGAGGGAGCAGTGACAGCCACAGGGTGGGTTGGAGGGTGGGTACTCCAGCACAGCAGCCCAGGGGTGCCCACCCATGTGCTCTTTCCTCCCTCCAGCACAGTGATGGCACCTTCTGCGTGAAGCCCCTCAAGCAGAAGCAAGTGGTGAGTGTTGAGTGTCCCTGAGGTGCAGGTGTCCCTGCACACCCTGCAGGGGAGGCACTGAGGGGTTCTGGGGAGCCCCAAGAGCCCCAAGCCTCTCCCAGCCTCGCCCCTGCCTCCCAGGGAGTGCAATTTCAAGGTTATCAATGCAAAGAGAGCCCCTGGATGCTGGGGAGAGGAGGACTGGCCCAAGCAGGGGCCTGGGAGCCCAAGGTGTCCYTGCTGCTCACCCCTTGCCCATGGGATTGCAGGTGGATGGTGTGAGCTACCTCCTGCAGGAGATCTARGGCATCGAGAACAAATACAACACACAGGACTCCAAGGTGYGTGCCTGCACCCCCTGCCTGCACCCCAGGGCCCTTCCCTCATCCCTCTTCCCTTCCCCTAGCACAGGCCTGGCCACTGAAACGTGCTCAGGGCAAGACTCTGCAGCACAGCACGGAGCTGGTGATGGCTGAGGACATTTTGTGTTGGCATTGAAGCTGCTGGAGGCAGAAAATTGAAGGATTGAGCTTTTCCCCCCATCCTTTGTGGGTCCTTGGGGGAGGAGTGATGGCTTGGATGGYGAGCATGGGGCTCAAGGCATGGGATGGATGGGGAACATGGGGCTCAAGGCATGGGATGTGCCTTATGCTGTCGTTATAGGACACAAAATAAAACCACATGCATGCTGGAACCTCCAATGTAAAAAGAAGGGGAGTTTATTTTCTGACTTCAACATTTATAGACTTTTAAAAGTGARAGTGGAGGARTGGAGGGTGAAAYTGCCACCTCTCCAATGACACTGGACAAACCAACAGTCCAGCAAATTTCTCCTCTTCCAGAAAAGAATGTAAAGCAATAATTATTTATATAAAAGTGCGTGAGAAAGTTCATTACAAGAATGTGAACGTCAGAAGGTGATGTGAACATCAGGGCGACATTATGCTCTGCTCTAATATGTAAAAATTGGGGTGAAAATGTGGGTTTCTGTTTCCTTTGGCCTCATCTCCCAGCCTCCTGGAGGAGAGGAATGAGGTCCCAGGGGGTCATTTCCAGAGCAGGCAGCCCATGGACACAGGCAGAGCTCTCTCTGAGCACCCAGCCAGTGTTTTAGAGCACGGGCTGGGGACCCCCGAGGCRGAGCAGGTCCCTCTGTGCCCTGGGCAGGTGGCCGAGGACGAGGTGAGCGATAACAGCGCCGAGTGCGTGGTGTGCCTGTCGGACGTGCGGGACACGCTGATCCTGCCCTGCCGCCACCTCTGCCTGTGCAACACCTGCGCCGACACCCTGCGCTACCAGGCCAACAACTGCCCCATCTGCCGCCTGCGTGAGGCGGGGAGAGGGCTGGGAACGGCTGCGGATCTGGGGAACGGGCTGGGAAGTTGTCGGAACGGGCTGGGGACTAGTGGGAATGGGCTTGGGATCACTGGGAACGGGCTGGGATTCTGACGTTGGGAAGGCTCTCTGGGGATTATACGGTACGCGTCCTCGACTTCCTCGCGTACTCGACGCCCCTCTGTCTGGGGGAACGGGCTGGGGTCTGGGGGAACGCGGGCTGGGATCTGGGGGAAGCGGGCTGGGGTCTGGGGGAACGGGCTGGATCTGGGGGAACGGGTCTGGGCGTCTGGGGGAAGGGAGGGAGCGGAGGGCTGGATCGAGCGGGAACGGGCTGGGGTCTGGGGAACGGGCTTGGGATCTCTGGGGAACGGGCTGGGATCACTGGGAAACGCGGCTGGGATCAATAGGAACGGCTGGGATCGCTGGGAATGGGCTGGGGTCTGGGGGAAAGGGCTGGGGTCTCTGGAAAGGGCTGGGATTGTTGTGGAATGGGCTGGGATCTGTGGAATGGGCTGAATCTCTGGGAGAACGGGCTGGGATTCCAGGGGAACGGGCTGGGATCCAGGGGAACGGGCGCTGGGTCTGGGGAACTGGGACTAGTGGGTTTGGGTAAAACTGGGCTGGGAAATCTAAGGGAAACGGGCTGGGATCGTGGGATCGGGCTAGGATCAGGGGAACGGGCTGGGCATCTAGGGAACGGGCTGGGATCGCTGGATCGGGCTAGGATCCAGGGGAACGGGCTGGGGTCTGGAGAAACGGGCTGGGATCGCTGGGAARGGCCTGGCAGCGCTGGGAATGGGCTGGGATCTCTAGGAATGGGCTGGCATCTCTAGGAATGGACTGGGATCTCCCACCCTTGAGCTCTCAGTTCCTCTAGCCCCACCAGGGATGTCCCTCTTAGGAAACAGGGTGTCATTTTTCACAGAATTCACAGAATCACTGGGTTGGAAGAAACCTCCAAGATCACTGAGTCCAACCCAGCCCCAACCCCTCAACTCAACCCTGGCACCCAGTGCCACATCCAGGCTTTGTTAAACACACCCAGGCATGGTGACTCCACGACCTCCCCAGGCAGAACATTCCAGTAGTTTATCACTCTTTCTGTGGAAAATGTTTTCCTAATATCCAAAATGTATTTCCCTCAACACAGCTTGAGGCTGTGTGCTCTGGTTGTGTCAGTACTGCTGGAGAAAGAGCCCAGCCCCAGCTGAGCACAGGCACCTTTCAGGAGCTGTGCAGAGTGATGGGGGCAGCCCTGAGTCTCCTTTTCTCCAGGCTGAGCACCCCCAGCTCCCTCAGTGGTTTCTCACAGGGTTTGTGTTCCAAGCCCCTCACCAGCCTCATTGCCTCCTCTGGACATACTCAAGCATCTCAACATCCCCATCCTAAACTGAGGGGCCAGAGCTGGACACAGCTGGAGGTGCTGCCCAACCAGTGCTCTAGGAATGGGCTGGCATCTTCCCCCCTGGAGCTCTGCATCCTGGGGATGCTCCTCTTGGAAACAGGGTGTCTTTTTGACAGGTCTCCTTCCAATGCACTAGTTTTCACCCCTCCCTTTTTTCCTGCTGCCCCAGCTTTCCGAGCCCTGCTTCAATCCGAGCCATGAGGAAAAAAGCTGGGCCCGCTCTCGCCCACCAGCTTCAACCCCATCATCGCCGCGCAGAGCTCGGACTAGGAGCACTCGGTCAGTGCCTGGCTGAAGGTGGGACCCTGGCCTCTCCCACCAGGGTGGGGAGGTGTGGGSATCCYTGTGTCTCTGAAGAATAGGSTTTGATTATTTATTTATTGCAAATTCATCTTGCAAAAAAACGCAGGGTTGATATTACAAAAAAAAGAAAAAGAAAAAAGGTTTTTGGCTGGGTGTCCATTCTCTAGGTTTGAGSTTCTTCCTGGGGCATCTTGATCCCACTGGGAGTGAGGGGATCAGCAAAATGGCCCAGGGAGGATCCTCATCCCATGATCCTTTGTGGGAATGTTCCTCACTCGGGGTAACCAAATGTAGTGGTGTTCACAGGGGCCCCAGGACGAGGGAAGAGATGAGGATCTTGACTCCATGTTTCAGAAGGCTGATTTATTATTTTATGATATATATTATATTAAAAGAAAATTATATATTKAAACTATACTAAAAGAATAGAAGAAAGGATTTCATGAGAAGGCTAGCAAGGAATAGAAAGGAATGGAATGAAATTTTGTGACTGACCTGAGAGTCTGAGACAGCTGGACTGTGATTGGCCATTAATTAAAAACAACCACATGAGACCAATCATAGATCCACCTGTTGCATTCCACAGCAGCATATAATCATTGTTTACATTTCACTGCTGAAGCCTCTCAGGTTCTCAGGAGAAAAAACCCTGTCAAAAGGATTTTTCATAAATTATTTTTCATAAAAATTTCATATTTTCCTAACCTATGTCCTGGCAATGCTCCCCGCAGTCCTCGGAGCACATCCCGCCGGGTTACGAGGTGGTTTCCCTGCTGGAGGCCCTCAATGGGCCCCTGACGCCGTCGCCGGCCGCGCTGCCCCTGCGGGCCCTGGGGGACCCCCCGGGCGTGGGGACCCTGCCCTCCTACGGCAGCGAGGGCCCCCTGCCCCCCCTGAGGGCCCTGGCACCCCTCGAGCGCCTGCCCGACTGCGGCCCCACGGGGCTCAAGCTGAAGAAGAGCATCTCCAAGTGAGTCCTGGGGTGGGTATGGGAGGCTGGGGATGCTCAGGGGGTCTGGGGGATGTGGGCAGGTGTGAAACCTTCTGTTTTGCCCCTATGGCCAGGTCTATCTCACAGAACTCCTCCATCCTGCCCGAAGAGGAGGATGAGAAGTCGTGCACTGAGTCAGAGCTGAGGGTGGCCAGGAGGAGATCCCCAGCCCGGCATGAGGAGGTGAGCACTGGCCAAAACCTGCTGGTAAGGAGTTGAGGCACTGGGGGGGGGGCAGCAGGTTTGGGGGAGGCTTGGGACCAGAGAGGCTGGCTGGGGTTGCCCCTTCTGGCTCTTCCTCCATCCCTGAGAATGCCTGGAGGAGGTGGGCCATCCATGCTGAATATCCCCCTTCCCATCCTTCCCATGGGCTCCTCTTCCAGGAATGTGGTGCAACCCCAGAGAGTGAAAACCTCACCCTGTCATCATCAGGAGCCATCGACCAGTCCTCATGCACTGGGACACCCCTGTCCTCCACCATCTCGTCCCCAGAAGGTACAGCATGGAGGGGCTCATAGGCACTGGCAGGGCAGGAGAGTGGCATTGTGATCTCAGGACTGTCACACTGTGGGGGGATGCAAAGAGGGGTGGCATGACCCCTTCTTACCCTGCCATGGACATTGGATGGAGCCCCAGGGTGTCACCTCTGCTTTGTCACCTGTACACCTGGAGATGGGAATCACAGGGGCACTGATCATGCCTGTTTGTCACCCTGTAGACCCAGAAATGGGGGGCTGTGAGCCCTGGGGGCCTGCTGCTGGCAGCTTTGCACCCATCACATCTCCGTGGCGTGCAGCCAGTCCTTCCTCTGCATCCCACTCCTCCTCATTAGCCCCTCTTCCATTGTTGGGTGCTGTGCCATGACTCCCACCCGTGGGTGGGGGGGTCCAGCAGCCCCCTCAGCCCCTGCTCTCCCCCAGAGCCCGTGAGCAGCAGCCTGGCTCAGTCCGTCATGTCCATGGCCTCCTCCCAGAGCCAGCACTCCCAGCTCAGCACCGACACCGTGTCGTCCATGTCTGGCTCCTACATCGCCCCTGGCACGGAGGAGGAAGAGGAGGAGGAGGAGGAAGAGGAGGGGGACGTGCTCCCCTCGCCCGCGGCCGCAAGCGCCACAGCCTCTGATGGAGAGGTGGGGACTGGGGGTTGTTGGTGGAGCCCAGCTTGGAGAGCTTCCCCATGGAATCTAACTCCTCCTCCAAAACCACTGGCACCAGATTTTTCTTTTTCTTTTCCTTCCACCTTTCCCACCTTTCCCACCTTCCTCCTACAGTCAACACCTGTGGAGTCCCCGGATGATTTGAATTTTGTCAGCATCTCTGCCGAGGAGCGCGATGCCGAGGTAACCAGAGCTATCCCCCAGGGAACTGAGGTGTCACCTGGCATTGTGGGGGGACCCCAGCTGTGCCCAGAGCTGTGGTGTCACCTGGCACCGTGGGGGGATCCCAACTATGCCCATACTGGGAGCTGTGGTGTCACCCTGCACTATGGGGGATCCCAGCTGTGCCCATACTGGGAGCTGTGGTGTCACCCTGCACCGTGAGGGGATCCCAGCTGTGCCCATACTGGGAGCTGTGGTGTCACCTGGCACTATGGGGGATCCCAGCTGTGCCCATGAAGGGGGAAGCTGGGCAGTGGCACCACGTTCCCCCAGGGCTGGGCTGGGGAATGTGCAGCTCACATGTCCATGTCCCTGAGGGCTGCCCTGGGGATGGATGGGGCAGTGGGGCTGTGCCCCACCAGTCCTGGTCCATGGAACTCCCAGGGCCAGGGATGCTCCCCCAGAGGGACTGGGAACAGCCCCTGGCACAGCCCTGGGCTAACACTCACTGCCTCTCCCTGTGCCACAGGGCAACGATGTGCTGGAGGACYAGGACGCCTCTCCCACACAGGAAGACGGTAAAAGGCCCTGGGTTGTTGTTGTCCCCTCACTTTCAGCTCACTGTCACCGTGACTGGGAGGTGCTGTGCTGTCCCCAGCTCCCCACTGCCATCAGGGAGAGCCCTGGGGACCCTGGAGTCAGAGGAACATCTGCCACAGCGGGGACACCCAGGGGGACTGAGCACCAGTGGGTGTGGGAGCCAGGCAGCCACGAGGACCAGAGAGCTCAGTGTGGGACATGGAGCAGGCCATGGCTGGTGTGCAGGACCCAGAGGTTTTTCCAAGGAGCGAAATGGGAAAGAGGCTTCTCTCTCTCTGTGTTTTTTTCCCTCACCAAGGTCTTTTCTCAAATCTCTGAGACTGTCCCATGTAGAAATCAGTGTCTGGGCTGATTCCCATAGGAAGGGGCTGCAGAGCTGTTCCCTCTGGAATGCTTTCCTCACTTTCTTTGGCTTGTCCTCAATGTGCTTTTGCAAGTCAACACACACACATAGAGGGCTCCTCTTGCCTCCTCCCTTGAACTCAGGCAGCCAAGGAAAGAGGGAAAGAGGGGGTCACCTCCATGCCATTGGCCACCATCCTCCCTGGATTGCTTTTGGGCAACAGGGAGGCCCACAGTGTGCCCCCTCACACATTTCCAAGTCTCTTTTTAGCAAAAATACAACAAAACTATTTCCCCATCCAACCCYGATGRTCAGCCAAGCTGGAAAGCAGGAACACCCATGGAACACCCATCCCCAAYTCATGGCCTCTGACCTGCAGAGAGGCTCATGCTGATGGGGAGACTCAAGTATAACACATAGGAGAACCAGGGGCTGTGGTGGACATCCATGGGCATCCCAGCAACTCTGGGAGCAGGATGGCCTCTCTCCTTAGGACACAGTCCTGCACCTGTTCTCAGCAGGGCTGCTGGCACATTTGGGAACATCCCTCCTGAGGTTCAGTCACCTGCATCTGATGGATGCAGGTAAGACCCTGGAGGCTGATCTCTTGTAGAAGTGATGCTAAGAAGCAGAGTTCCCTCCCTGATCCCCAAAAGCCTCCATCCCCCCTGCAAAAGCTTGGCTACYGCTTCTTTTGCCCCACGCATCCAGCTACTGCCTCTTGCTGGCATCCCCGCAGCTCTCACTGCACCGCTGGTGCTGGAGAGGCTCCTGCAGGAGGTGATGGGTGCCACCACAGCCTGGCTGTGCCAGAGGGAAGGTCTGGCTGAACCCTGGGCAGGTTCATGCTCATGCCCACATTGTCGCTGCTCCGCTGCCCTCCGATGRGGCCGCTGCGAGGGGAGGAGCGGCCGGGGCCGTGCCCAGGCCTTATTGTCCACTCCTCACCCACCCCGATGCAGCGTTCCRGTGTCATTTTTTGTTTTGGAAGAGGCTGGGGAGGGGAGAGGAAAAGCCCCAGCAGTCCCAGCCCCAGTGCCAAAGGCGGCCGCGGCGGTAACTGCCTTAACTCCCTTCCAGGCCCGAGGACAGGAGCTTTCCTCGGTCTGAGCTGTGACAATAACAATGACATGGGCATCGCACACGTGAGAGCGCTGGACAATAAACTGTGCTCTGAGGCCTGCTTACCTGGTGAGTGGCCGTCTGCTGAACATGAACTTGGGGTGGGGGGGACAGTTCCACTCTTCCCTGCATCCCCCCAGCCCTTTGCATCCATCCCTCCTCTCCCATCACCATCACTCCCACCATTCCTGCCAGGCTGTCCTCACTGCACCCCTCCAGCCGTCCCTCCAGGGGGCTGAGCACCAGCCATGTCACCCCCACAGGTCAGGGTGGCCTGTCCAGACTGGGATGTCCCCAGGCAGCTGCAGACTTGCTTTGCTGAGATTCTCTGTCCCTTGGCCAGGGGGCTGCTGGCACCCCAGGAGGCACCAGTCCTCCTTAGGAAGGTGTTGTGTGGCACAGCTGTAGCCTGGTACAGGCTTGTGGTGGGCACAGCAGTATTTAGTGCTGGGGTGTGATCCACAGGCAGTCCAGCAGGAGTGCCTGCCTTGTCCTCCCTCCAGGGCCAGGGAGATGGGGTGTGTCCACCAGGTCATCTTTCTGCAGAGCCCCAACATTCATCCATCTTTCCCATTTCTTCATGCTTTCTCCCCCACCCTCCTTCCARTTTTGTTTCCTCCCAGCCTCTCTCCATCCCTTTTTTTTCTTCCTTCCCCCCAGGCTCCTCCGTCTGTGTGAAAGTTCATGTTCGCTCTGTGCCAACACGGTTTCCTCCTCCCACGCTTGTGCCCCTTCCCTGCCCAGAGTTGCCCAAAGGTGACAAATGTATTGAACGCCCCTGGCCCCTCTGTGGAAGGGGGCAGTGAGCTGGGGACCCTGCCCAGCCCTGCAGGCTCTGCTTCCTCAGCCTGCGTGTGGGGAAACGAGCCAAAAAGCCAAAACAGCACCCTCCARGGGGCCTCAGTCAATACATTTGTGGACGAGCTGAAAGCAACTCTGCCCYTGCCTTGCCCCTTCAGCTGACTTTGTGGCAGGTCCCAGACCTGCAGCAGGTGCTGGAGAGCCAAGAGGGTGGGTGAAACCCACTGGAGGGAGGGGAAATCCTTTCTTTTCCTCTGCTCCTTTGGGAAAGCCTCCTSTCCTGCTGCCTTGCCTGTTCCTGGTGGTTTCTGTGCTGGAGAAACACGGCTGAGGCTCTTGGGGAGGAYCACACAAGCCCTGTGTCCTCTCCATCACCCTCTGTCAGCAGCTGGCTGAGTCCTGCTGGCCTGGGGGGCTGGGGAGGGAGCTGGGGGTGTCCCAGCAGCACCTCTGCTTTGCTGGAGGGCCTGGCAAAGCATCCCCTGGCTGTGGCAGTGGCCAAAGCCATCCTTGACTGCATCCCTCTTGGTGTGCTGGGGGGAGGATGAGGAAGGGGGAGCTTTGCAGCCCAGATGGCTCCAGCACAGGGTCAAATTCTTGCTCTACTGTGAGGTGTGCATTGGGCTGGCCTGCAGGAGCTGGTCCCTGGGCTGAGCCCAGCCAAGGATGCCCTCTCCATCCTTTGGCCACCACACCTGCCCACGTGTGCAGCAGCTGCAGCCCTCAGCACCAGCTATGCTGCATGAGAGGAGTAATCCAGCCTTGGCACTTGTGGGGAAAAGCAGAGGGTGAGGAGGTGCAGAGTGGGGCTTTGGGGCTCTCCATGGTCCCTGAGAATGGCKYACATGGTGTTCTCCATCCCTTTTCACTCTCTGTAGGATTCAAGGCATTTTTCCACATAATAATGGACAATGATCATTGCTGTCTGAATTTTCTTTTTGAGCTGTTGGACCAGTTTGTGTAGATCAGAGTCCCCAGTTTTTAACAATCCATTCCAGRAGGGGTTGTAGACAAAATGTCCTATAACACATCTAACACATGTTTTGGTGCAGTTTTTGGCAGGAGTAGCTGAAGTCACGCCCTGCTCTATAGGTGAAGTTACAAATATATGGATTCAAGTGGTGACAAAGCTGTATCTTTGTGTCACCCACTGTTAAATTGTCACAAGGGGATCTTAGACACACAAACCCTTATCCTATGGACKCTGGGATGGATTCAGGGTRATTATCAGGAGACATTTCCAAATGATAGACACAGTTCTGTGTCCAAACACACAGCTTAGGCTCTCAGAATATTACTTACCTTGTTATRCTCTCACCACACAACAATCTACATCAGTGGTTTGCCATGCATGTCTGTGATTGTTAAAAGCCCATGCTCAGTGCTCCAYTGGATCTAATCCCATTCCTACCACCAGGATTTGGTGCTTGGTACWTACAGAAGCACTCTGTGTTGCTAAGGCAAACACTGTGACCTTACTAGTGATGGGGACGTAAGAAAATTTGATTGAAGACCACCAGAATTTAAWTGCCTTTTCAAATTTCAATAAATAGAAGTCCCTTTTTCCATTCAGTGATTATCCCAGAACTGGAGGAGTGTAACCCCAACTGAGCTGGKATACAGCTGAGTMCTGAAGACACTGCTTTGTGCAATTTCCAGACCATCAGCCAGCTGGTCATTAACATTTGGATAGTTTTGATATTTGAAGCTGATCACTGTGTGTTTTGAAGAGCAGATAAGGAAGACCTTAAGGGTTGGTCTGTAGTGTTCAAATAATTAATGGTTGCACCCAATTATCAGTCAGAGTTTCAAGACTGATATTGTTCAATACTCCTATTCCAGTTCCCWATATATCAGTTAGATGTGTGAGGTAACAGCCTCTGGTTTAGCCAGGAAAACCACCCAGTAGAGGAGATACCTGTAAAAGATGAACATTTTGGTCTGAGAGCAGAAACATTMGTCTGTGTCTCTTAAAGGACTAAACAATATTTGTTGTTGCTCAACCAATTTGACCTTGGAATGTTCAGAGAGTTGATTTTATAGGTTTTGGAGAAGTTMTTGGAGCAGTTGTGGAGGATATGCTGGGCACCCTTAAGCCCTCTAGAGTACAGTCAGCTTTATATCATAAGGAGTTAAGATCAGTGTTGTGTCTTTAAATTCACAGTCCTTTAGGTTCATGGTGAGACAAACTGGGGGTGTTCCATGTTTTGTGGTTTTGTTTTGGCTGTATTGTTCATAAAATCTCTCCAGGCTTGTACCCAGTTTATGACAGCCCCACTCAGTGATTGTAGGGAAGGCAGCTGCATCCTGGCCCTTGAGATCTGTGGTGTTCAGAGTCTGCATCTCCAAGTCCATCAAGTCTCTTGGACAGTCTCCAAGCTGGTAGCATATGATAATGATAATGTTAATYATAATGATTTTTGTCCTCTCTGTAATGGATGAAGGTGCAGGACYTGGTTCCTCAAAGCTTCTTTTGAAATCTCTGCAGATTTCAATCTGGTGGGAAAGAGCTTTGTGAGGAGGCAAAAGTTCCCATCCCAGGGATTTTAGGACACGAGGTTTAACTAAAACCTACAGATCCATGTCCTTGTGTGGATCCTGCAGAGCAGGAGTTGCAGGGGCTGTCCCCAGGGTTCAGAGCATCCTCTGACTGCAGCCTCTGCTGGGGACAGGGTGAAAAAACAGCTTWGGAAAGAGAAACTGGGGAAAGACATCTGCCAGAAAGGCTGGCACTGAGGTGGGGGAGCTGCTGTAGAGAGCCTGAAATCCCCTGAGGGCTCCTGCTTGGTTTAAAGCCACAGATGCTCTGAGCTGTGAGCAGTGGGCCGGGCCAGCATGTGTGGGTTTCACCAGGATGGATTTGGGAGCTGGGTTCACCAGATGGATTTGGGAGCTGGGTTTCACCAGGATGGATTTGGAGCTGGGTTTCGCCAGATGGATTGGGAGCTGGGTTTCGCCCGGGGAAATTGGGGGGGAAAAATTTGGGGGTTTTTTTTTTTTCCCCCAAACCCAAGGATGGATTTGGATGATTTTGATCTGCCCAGGGCAGCTCTGCCAGCTGCTGGCAGCAGGGGAGACCCCTCGAGCAGCACAAGGGGTAGGGGGTGGGTGGGCACAGGGCTGGCACGCTGCTCCAGGGCCAGACCATGTCCTGCTGCCCAGCCCTGCTCCTCTCAAGGGTGCACTGAGCACAGCTGGGTCTCTGCACTGAAGCACTGCAGRGACTTAGGCCATATCAAGCCCTTAATGGGATTTCCGTGTGCATGTACGTGTGGTCCTGTTTAATTATCCATTCCCTCCGGGATCTGCAGACTTAACGTGCCTTGCTCTCCAGCCTGAGCTCGCCATGAAAAGCCACTCGAAATGGCAGCTGTCACCTCCCATAAATCAGCAGGCAGCAGGATTTTGTTGCTCCCCCTCTGAGAAAGCCTCAGCCCTTGGCCTTGGCACGGCCTCACACAGTCCTTCAGCTCAGAGCTGCCCTGGGCACAGGGCTGAGCCTCGCTGGAGGGTGCAGCCAAGCTGCCTTAGGGGTGCACCCCCTTCCTAAGGGCACCACGCAGCCTCTGATGGGTTTGGTGGTGGGACACAAGCCACGGGCCGAGCTCTGCCAGCCCCCTGCCCCAGCTGCCATGGGGGACCCAGCTGCCCCTGCACCACAAGCATGTCACCCCTCGGTTCCCCTTGGCACCGAACCCCGGGGGGCTCCAGCATGGGGACCCTCACCCCGTGCCTGGTGGCAGCTCCCCGCCCCCTCCCGGGCCCGTTCACAGGCCATGAGACCCCCGGGCCCCGCTGCCACCCCGCGTGCTGCTCGTGTGCATGTCCCCGTGTCCCCTCCCCGTGTCCCCGCCGCTCCCGCCTTCACCTTGTGCCTTCTGGTCTCTCCTGCCACGCAGCCGCCGTGCCGGACTCCTGCCCCATTAACATTGAGGAATAGGTGAGACCATGAGACCCCAGAGCTGCCCGTGCCCCGTTCCCCGGGGGTTGGCACTGCGTTGTCACCCGTTGCTGGTGGCCCCCTCACTGCCCKGGCCAGGGGACATCCCCTGGTGCCTGACCTGCAGCCCCACAGGGCACCTGCATGTGGCCTCTCACTGGGCGTGGGTGACCCCCTTCATTTGGGTTGTTTAAACCCAGCGATGGTTGTGCTGTTCTTCCCGTTTGGCCCTCAGCATTCCTGAGGAATTGGGGGTTTTAGGGGCTCCCCCAGCCAGGTAAGTGCAGGCACCCCCCAGTCAGAACCCAACGGGGGGCTGGGGAGGGGGGCGTCACTTGGGGAGAATAAATCACACCCCCGTGGAAAAACGAGCCCAGTGCACCAGTGGGCTCTGGGAGCCCCTAACCCCTGTTTCTCCCCCCAGGCCCAGAGGCAGCCAACAACAACGTGGGGCTGCAGCAGAGCCGGCCCCGCTGCCCCCCTGGCCCCCCGGAGCAGGCAGCYCCCGCCCTGCCCGTGTGAGGGCTCAGCCTCGGGGGGCACGGAGCCCCCTGCCCACCCAGAGGGACCCTGGTGTCTGGGCATCCTGGGCATCGTCACCGCCACCCCTCGGCTGTACCAGGACTGATTTGCAAAAGAAAGGACGGTAACCTCGACTTCTCTGTGGGGGCTGAAAGCCATGTTACTTTGGAGCCCCCCACTGGCACRTTCCCATTCTCCAGCRCCAASAGGGATGGGCTGGGGTCCCCTCCTGCCCRCTTCCCCATCATCTTACACCCCCAGGCTCCTCTCCTCCAGAGTGTGGAGCAGATGGGACAGGGACACCTCACCAAGGGGTTCTGGGATGTGGGTGGGTGGGGACAATGGGAGGTTCAGGGCTGTGGGTTCTAGGATGAGTGTTGGGATTGGCATCCTTGCTGCATGAGCTGCTGACTTTCATGGGGGGCTGTCTCCCCCCCCAGGTTTGCTGGTCCGTGCCCCTGCCCTGCCCTGGGCTGTCTCCATGCCACGGGATGTCTCCATTCATGCACTGGCAGTAACAGTGCCCCACACTCCCCCTCCCTCTGCTCTCCTCCTGAGCAGCACCTGGGCACCTGGGCCTGGCCCCAGGGCATGGAGCAGGTGGCAGGGGTGGGCAGGAGGCCTGGTACTGCCCCCAGCCCCGTCACCAGCCCCTGGGGCATTGACAATTTTTCCTCTGTCTTCCACCCTGCTGTGAGCTCAGGGCTCTGGGCTGCGCCCTCTCTCTGGAACAAAAAGTGCCAAAAGTGTCACCCCATCCCTCCCATCCTGCCCTCCCCACAACACTTTGTAGCAAGGGGTGGATGAGGGTGTGGGGGCTGCCCCCATCCCCATCCCCATCCCTCTGGCCAGCACCGGGCTGGCAGCATAAGTGGATTTGCTCCAAGGGCAGACACACAGGGATAGTAAAGCAGGAGGGATAAAGCCACAGACCCTGGGGACCTGCTGGGGCCACTGGCAGAGGCCAGGCTCTGCTCCAGAGAGCATCAGGGACAGTCAGAAATCACTTGGAGCAGCATCAGACCRTGCATCCCAATCTAGCAGGCTCTGGAGCTGTTTGGGGCAGCCCAGGGTGGGAAGCTGAGCCTCCCTTTTCCCCACCTGGTGTTGTCACATGGCTGTGGCAGCAAAGGCCACCTCCTCCTCCTCTTTGCAGGACACAGCTGCATTTCAGAGCCACCTTAGCACAGAGATGTTCCTGCACTGACAGCAGGGTCCCTGGAGGGGTGGAAGCAGGTTCCCAGTGCCATCCCTATGGCAGAGGAATTGTGCTGATGATGACGACTGTGGCTCCTTGAGAGGGATGAAGCCCTTTTGGGGGCTGGGGGTGTTTTCTCTGCCTTGCTCTGTGTGGGTCCTGCCAGAGTTGGGTTTGGAGCCAACCARCCTGCTGCTCTCTCCCCTGGGCTGGCTYTGTCTCCTCTAAGCTCAACAGCTCCCAAACTCCCCCRGGGAACCCAGGGCTGGGTGTTTGATGTCAGGGGTGACATCTCCAAAARGCCACCCTGTGGCATGCGAGGTGGGAGCTGCAAACACAGGGAGGGCTCAAGTGGTGGGGACAAGCCCTGTGGCCCATRTGGGGACATGCTGGGTGTCCCAGCCCTAAGGAGCCCCAGCAGCACACAGGAGGAGCTTTGGAGGTTCACCATCATGCTGAGTTGAGAAAACCTCAGCAGCCATCTCTTCCCTAAGCCTCCAGCATGGGCAGGGGAGAGAAAATCGGGCTGGTGCTCCAGGGGCACCTCYTCTACCAAAGCCCAACCTTCCTCGTGGTTTCAAGGGGACAAGGACAGCTGGCCTGTGGCTGCCAGGYAACAAGGAGGACTTAGCAGAGACCGTGAGGGTTTTGTGGCTCCCCCGAGCGGTGTCCCCAAGGCTGCAGGAGCCAGACAAACGCACGGGCGGCTGCGGGCGGGCGCTGCCCTCGCTCAGAGCGAGGGAGAGGAGCCTGGAGGATGCTGCGGCCGAGCAGCGCTGCTGCCTGGCTGTGAGCAAGGCATCCATCCTCTGGGTGGCACAGGAGAGACGGGATTTGGGCACGAGTGACATCAGCGCCACCCAGCAGGGATTTGGGCGGGAGGAGCTGCCGGAGCAGCGCGGGGTGCAGGGTGACAGCCCCTCGTTCCAGTGACCCACCTGTCAGGGATTTGAGGAAGGAAACCAGATTGCTGCTTATGATTTTGCTTTGAGCATGTTTTGGATTTTAAGAGTATGTTTAATAAAGGGTATCTAATGTCGACAAAGTGTCCAGAGTGATTTGGTGGGGTCAGGGTGAGGGCAGTCGGGGTTTGGGGGACTTGGTGAGTAAAACCCTTTTTGGCTGGAGCACCCACTCACCTGTCACCCAGGTACCTCCTCCAAAACAGCCCAGCTGACCCAAATGTCCTAAAACACTTCCCAACCTGCKTTCCCAACTATCCTAAATCCTGCCAGGATGGAAGAAGGGCAAACACAAACTKAACCTCTGCAGGAAGAGTCTGGCCTGGGGTAGAGGCATCTCCCTGCTGTGTGGTGTGGGTGGCCCTGTCAGTGCTGGGATGGATGGGGACACCCAGAGGGAACTTTTCCTGGGGGAGAAGAGGAGCAACAAAGAGCTGGGAGCTCATGAAAGAGAAATCCTCCAGTGGTGGGGAAGAAAATGTGTGCTGGGAGCTGAAGGCTTGAAGCTGAGGAGGGCTGTGAGGGGGGTTGTAATTTGGSCTTAGRAGAAGGGGCTGATGATGGTGGGGGGAAGCAACTRGCAGCTGAATCAGAGTCAAAATMAGAATCAATCAGATTGGAAAAGYCCTCTGAGATAACCGAGTCCCACCCATGACTGAACAAGACAGGGGAAATGGCTTTGRAGATGGTCAGATCCTTCAAAGAGATCCTTCCCTGGCCTCTGTTAAAGCTCTCAGAACAGTTAGGGGGCAGGGATTCCTTAGAGAAGCCTGTGGCAGTGATTTTTAGAATTAAATTAAGGCAGAGTCCATCCTTTATTTTTGGAGTCTGCCAGCCCTGCTTTGGCTTTGCCCTCACTGCTGTGGGTGCATCAGGAGCAAGAAAGAGGYTGGGGGCACAGGTAGGAGGAAAAGGGCTGGGGGTGCCCCTGGAAGGGCAGGACACAGGTTTGCATAGAATCACAAATGGTTTGGGTTGGAACAGACAMCAAAGYCCATCCAGCTCCAACCCCCCCACACCAKAGGCAAGGACACCTTCCACCAGCCCAGGCTGCTCCAAGCCCCATCCAACCTGGCCTTGAACAATTCCATCCACAGCTTCTCTGAYCAACRTGTTCCACCACCCTCACAATAATTTTGTCCTATAATCCAACCTGAACCTACTCTCTTTTGGTTTGAAGCCATTCCTCTTTTTCCTGTCACTACATGCCCAAAGTCCCATACAGCCTCCTCAGGGCTCCATTTCAGGTGCGAGAAAGCCACGATAAGGTCACCCAGAGCCTCCCCATCCTTCGGGCTGGCTCGGCCCTCGGCCTTCTCGGCTCCTTTCAGTGCAAAGCCCAATAAGGTCACGCCAGAGCATCCCCATCTCTTTGGGCTTGGCTCGGCCCTCTCCAGCCTTGTCACGGCTCCCTTCAGAGCAGAAAAGCCGCGACTAAGGTCACCCCAGAGTCCCCCAGAGCTTCCCATCCCTTCGGGCTCTCCCCAGCCTTGTCACGGTCCCTTCAGAGCGGAACAAGCACGGATAAGGTCACTCCAGAGTCCCCCCGAGCCTTCCCCATCTCTCCGGCCCGGGCTGCAGGGTCCCGCGGCATCCCTGGGTCCCGCCCCCGTCCCCATGGCAACGCGCGGGCCAATGGCGTGCCCGGAGGATGTTTACGGGGCGTGGCGTCGCCATGGCAACGCCCGAAGCCTCCCGGAGCCGCTACTTAACCCCGCGCCGGGGCGGCCGCGGCTCACGGCGGCTCGGCGGGCACGGCCCGGCCCGGGCACCCCGCAGGCGGCCGGCACGGGCAGCCCCGGCACCCACCGGGCCTCTCTTTCCCCTTTCCTTTTCTTACTCCCCTCTCCTTTTTTTTTCTTTTTTTTTTTTGTATTTTTTGGTGGTTTTTTCCCTCTCGTCTCCCGTTTTTCCAGAAGCTTCTTASTGTGTCGTGAACTTTGCCTGTCGGGGGGCGACACCGACCCTGGGACGGGGTAAGGGGATGCGGCGGGGGCGGGAAGGGCAGCGCGGCCGAAGCCGCCGTTCGGGGCGGTGGGTGTGAGCGGGGAGCGGCTCTGGGCGTGCGCCCTCCCGGCGCTCCCTCCTGGCCCAAACGCTCGGGATTTCGGGTTAAAATTCACGTCCTSGACACAGGACTCCCCTAAGTCTGAAGCTGCCGGCTCGCTCTGACTCAGGGTGTGCTTGGGGTGGGACCCCGCCAGTTCCRCCAACCCACCCCTGAGTTGTTTCTGGGTACCACGGGAAGTAAAAGCAGAATTAGCATCAAACCGAGAGAGGTTGCGAGAGGGGGAAACTTTAAAGTATTTTGTCCTGGTGGGGAATGCTGAGAGTCAGTCTCTTATACACATCTAGATGTGTATAAGAGACAGCTTTTTGGGATGGCAGGGCTGGGTTTTGGTTGTTTGAGGTTTTTTCTGTTGTATTTTTTAAAATTCTTTGTTCAGCCAAGAGCTTGCTGGGCAGCAGGTCAGTGGGGGACACTGAGGTGGAGGAGTTGGAGGGAATTCCTCCAAGGTTCAAGGGTGCTAAAGCCCCTCAGGGTCAGTGGGGGACACTGAGGTGTAGGAGTTGGAGGGAATTTCCCCAAGGTTGAAGGGTGCTAAAGCCCCTCAGGGTCAGTGGGGGACACTGAGGTGGAGGAGTTGGAGGGAATTCCTCCAAGGTTGAAGGGTGCTAAAGCCCCTCAGGGCAGGCATTGCAGGTCCCCTGCACAGCACACCAAGGATGGGTCTCACCCAGCAGCTCCAGGAGCACCCAGGGCTGGCCCTGCCTGGCTGGCAGAGAGAGGCTGCACCTTGGGGAACCTCACCCCTGTCCCTGTTGTTATTGCAGGACCTGCCCCATCCCTTCCCTCCCGTTCTCGTGCAGCCTGGGAAGCACCGAGGGAGGCATGGCGTGGCCGGGCCAAGCACTGAAAGCCAAGGGCAAATTGAAATGCGTGGAGGAAGACCTGGATGACAGCCTGCCCGACCTCATGTGGCTGAGGGACTTCACAGTGGCCCAGACTGGCCTGCCTCAGTTATACTCTGGCTCAGACCCGCAGGACTGTTACACCATGAGCGAGAGTCTGTTCAGCCTGGTTGATTTCGAGTCGCCGTGCTCGCCCCTGGCCGCTGACCCGGCCTGCAAGGGCACACGCCACACCCCCTGCACGCCCGTCTCCTCCTCCACCTCCTCCGGCACGCACCACGACCTGGCTGTGCCCCCTCACCTGGCCGGGGACATCGACTACAAGACCAACCCTCACGTCAAGCCGCCCTACTCGTACGCCACCCTCATCTGCATGGCCATGGAAGCCAGCAATAAACCCAAAATCACCCTCTCTGCCATCTACAAGTGGATTACRGACAACTTCTGCTACTTCCGACACGCTGATCCCACCTGGCAGGTAGGGGATGTGGAGCCTTGGCCACTCTCCCTGCAGGGCTGAGCTGGGCTTTCCACAGCTCCACCCTGCAAGACAAGATCCTGCAGGGCTGCTGGATCCCACTGGGAGTGACAGCAGCCACCAGTGGGAAGGGCTGGAAGGGGAAAGAACTTGGCTGGGCACAAATGCCACGGCCACAGGGGTAGCAGAGGGAAGGAACCATGCTGGGGGAGAGCCCAGGACCGTTTTGGGAGCAGGGAGGTGCTTGTTGGGCTCCTGGGGCAAAGGCCCCTCAGTGCCTCCATTCCTGGAGTTCTCAGGGGGCCCTGAGGCCCTCAGGGTTGAGCACACACGGAGGAGGTGCCAGGTCGAGTGTCCCTGGGTGCTGAACACCAGGCCTGGGAGAGGGATGGAGATGCCACRTGTTGGACAAGATCCCACGGGGGAGGTTCTGAGCAGAAATGCTGCTGCTTTCTAAGCAGGGCAGAGTACTGAGCTCCTGGCCCCAGGGACAGGCCAAGGAGACTCCATCASTGGGATGAGCTGGTGAGAGCTGCAGAGGGAAGCCCAGGAGGGGTTAACTTGGGCTGCTGTCCCCAGCTAGCACGAGCATGTCCCCAGCGGGGAGGGGACAGCCACCAGGCTCACAAGCTTTGGGGACAGCCTGAAGCCCAGGGGCTTTTCCCAGCCACCTTGGCTCACTGCCCTCCTCTGTCACACAAGGAGACCTCTGGCACGTGAGGTTTTCTAGGATATGGCAGAGCTGGAGGGCCCTGGGGGGGTCATCCCTCCTCTGGGGTTATTCCCATCCCAAATATGCAGCGTGTCACTAATCCTGGTGGCAGTGCCCATCCAAGCAGAGCTGGAGAACCCCTCTGCAAAGCCCAGGCATTGCCCACCTTCCCTCCAGGCAGGTGGGTCTSCAGTGGCTTTTGAAGGCCATCATGGGGAAGGGGACCTTTCCTGGTCCCCCTCCTGGGCCATCTTGGTCCCCCTCTTACACTCAGGGGACCTATGAAAGTGATTTGGAAGCAGGAGCTGGGTGCCAACGAGTTGACTTTCCCCTGCACGCTCCATGGCAGGGCATTCACAACGTTTTTAATTAAATGMGTTCATTAAAAAAAGAAAGAAGGTTTTCAATCCCTCTCTGCAGAGATGCAGGGGGTACCCTGGACCGTTGCAGGCAAGAATGATAAATATGTTGACTGGCTGAGTAATAATTCAGCCTGGGCTGAGCGAAGTTTGGGATGGGGAGGAGAGATGGGCAGCAGAGAATTCAGCTTTCAAGTCTCTGAACCTTGTAAAATTTCATTACACAGTAAAATTGGAGTTACCACAGCCTGGATTGTGTGGGGGAATATCTGTGTTCTTGCTTCTTCTTTCTTCTCCTTTTTTTTTTTCTTCCCTTTTTTTTTTTAATCTTTTGTTTCTTTTCACTTTTTTTTCCCCCTTCCTTTTTTATTTTTTTTCCTTTTCTTTCTTGTCAAGGCTGTGTTCTCATCCCCTATCCCGATTCCCGTACGTGAAGACAGCCTGGAAAGGTCATGCCACCCATAGTCTGGGGGGGAGATGGATATATTCCTGTGGGAGCTGAGTGCTTTGGAGAGGAGCCAACAAACCCAAGGAGCTCCATCCAGCCCAGAGGAGGGTTTTGTTGTGTGTGTGTGAGTGTGTGTGTGCATGTTTTTCAACAGCTCTAAGCAATTGAGCCTTGTTTTTCCTATTCGCCACTACGGATTATGGATGAATAAGCATAAAGATATCCAGGCAACATTAAAAAAAAAAACACCTCTACCATATCCAATCTCTTAGTACAGTCCTGGCTTTGTGGAGTCCAATGCTGGGTTATTTGCCCAATAACTGAGTTTCCTTTCTGATTATTCACATCACTCCAGGCACATTCAGGGTTTCAGAACAGCTCGACYGGAGCAGAAACTCCTCCTTTCCTTCCCACCCCCAGCTCCCTTTTTTTTTCCCTCAGCTTATTTGAGCAGTGGCTGATGAAGATGCAGTGATTTCACACRGAGCTTCCCTGGGCCAGGAGGCACCTCTGGGGACACGCAGGGTGGAACAGCCCACGTGTCTCTCCGTGTTCTCCCGTCTGATTTGTGCCAGCCTGGCTGGGGGAAGGCATGGTGCCTYTGTTTTGTCCACATATTTTCCTCTCAACACTAACAATAAGCACAGTTGAACTGGGGGATGCCAGCAGGGCCCTGATTGCCATCCCCCCACAGTGCTGCCATGTGTTGCCCCTTGTAAAGGGGCCATGGCCACATGGGTGCAGAGACCCACCTCTTCCTCCCTGGCACAAAGGAGGATCCAACCTCCTCCAGCCTAGCTCCATGCCTAGAGCAATTCAAGCCAGTTTCTCACAGTGCTCTGCATGATTCAAGGCCCCACYGCCCCAGTTTCCAGCCAAGGAGAGCTGCCCAAAATCTTCCCATTGGGTTGGCAAGTCCCAGCTTGAACCCCTTGGCTCCTGCTGCCTTTGGCTGGATGAGATGGGAGGCAGGAAAACTGCTGGAGGCTCAAGGGGGAAAACTCAGGGGTTTGAGGGACCTTCTGCTGGGCATGTAGCCTTGGATGCCTGGATGTTGCCAGTTCTGCTTTGTTTTCCCAAAGGTCCTTGCTGACAACCTCCACCAGCCTCCCCACACAGGTAGGTCCCACAGCAGGACAAGCATTCAAGCCTTGGTTTCTTTCTCTTTTGGCTGCAGAACTCCATCAGGCACAACCTGTCCTTGAACAAGTCCTTCATCAAGGTGCCTCGAGAGAAAGACGAGCCGGGGAAAGGTGGATTTTGGAAGCTGGACCCCTACCATGCCAACCGGCTCAAGTACGGCACCTACAAGAAGCGGAGGATGTCCCCGGTGCAGATCCACCCGGCCTTCTCCGGGAGAGTCCAGACAGAGGCACGGCACGTTGGCAGCCCAGCCTCCTCCTCCTGCAGCTCCAYCAACCTCCTGGAGGCCAACGTGGCATCGCAGCAGCTGCTCAAAGAGTTTGAGGAAAGCACCAGCAGCCAGAGCTGGAGCCCCGTGGGTGCCAAAGCAGGGCAGAAGCGCAAGCAGCCCTCGCCCCTGCCCACGGCCAAGGCGGCCCGGCTCCCCAGCTCAGCCCTGATGACCCAGGAGGAGCAGACTGAGCTGGGCTCCCTGAAAGGTGTCTTTGACTGGGAAACTGTCTTTAACACCAACCTCAATGGAGATTTCTCCACGCTGGTGGATATGGAGKTCCCACCTTCCGTCAACCCTGTCACATGCGACCTGGACTGGACAGGACAAGGGCAGCARGTGGAGTGTCCCCAGGGGCAGGAACAAGCTGTCACTGAGTCCAACCAGTACAGCCTGGACTTTAATGAAACCCTCATGGCCACGACTTTCTTGGAGCATCCCTGGGATGAAGGGACAAACGATTACCTCTCCAACTGTGTCAACATCGACCAGGTGTTTGAAGACATCGATGCCTCTTTGCTGGCAGATGTCATCAACCTGAGCAGCCTGGCACGCCTCTTGTAAGGCTTTTGTAGGATGCTCTCCCCAGGCTGGGACTTACAAGGGACAAGTTTTCCTAGAGATGCCCACCTAGAGGTGACTTTTACCAGCTTCATTGTAAGGTTATTCCCAGAAACACCAGGGAAAAGAACCTACCACCCCAGGAASTGCCTGCTGTGTCTCCAAAGGACACCTCAGAAGTCTCTAGTTTTCTCAAGAGAAGAAAGTCAACACTACTTATTTTTTTACATTTTACTTTAAAAAAAGAAATGTGAATTATGATGGGTTCTTTWCCATCAGGGCTAAAATTACCTGTGAAATCCCATCCAAGACATGAGATTCCTGGTGGCTTAGGATTTGATAGACTAAAGTGCAATTTCACATCTCTTTGTTTCTCTCTGTCTTTTCTTTTCTGTCTCAGTGCAGTTGGTAGGTACAGTGTGATAATTAGCTGGTAAGAAAATACAGGTCCCTTCTGGATTCTCCAAGTTCAACATCCCAGCTGATTTGTGCCTAGGGAAGAAGACAAGGTTTATAAACTCAGCAAGRGTGCCTCTTTAGATGTTTTTATATAATCTATTATATATTATATATTCAAAGAAATCTATATTTTTTAGCACTAGAATTTCTTAAGGGGGGAGGGGAAGACTGGAAATGCAGTTTGAGAGTTGTTTTATATTTTCACTGTTTAAAGGTTTTGTGCTCACTGTTCTGTAAAACAAGACCACACAAGGGAGGACTCCTGCACCAACAGGTTTTGTGAAGAATCTAGGWACTGGCCCTGGCAGGAGAGGAGCAGCAGGGACAGGGATGCTCCCAAAACCAGCTTTTGTATTTTTTGTACCCAAAACCCTTGCTGCAGTTGCCAAAGGGTCTGGAGCACCATGAACCCTCTCTCTCACCCACTGACATAGCCCCTCTCTGCTTTTTTGGTCCCAGACCGTTGCTCTTCACTTCTCCAGCTCTTCCATCAGGCTCTGAGTGCAAGGAAAYCCCCACGGCTGGTCCTCAGCTGGTGGCGATGGAGCCACTGAATGCTCCCAGCTGGGGCTGAGGAGGAGAGAAACCCACATCCAGGCTCCATCCAGGAGCTCAGGCCAAAGACTCTGCATGCAGCAGGGGACAGCAGTGGGAATGAAGTCCCATCCAGCCAGAAGGGACCTTGGATTCACACYAAGAGAAGCTTTGGCCCTTTGGCTCGGTGTGCAGCGAGAGCGTGGCGGGGTCGGTGCAAGGTAACTTGGAAATATTTRGGGAGCAGAGCCAAACTCTGCTGAAACTTGACTTGAAGCTSTCAAGAACCAGATTCTTTGCCTCTGCTTTGCTGTAGGCTGTGAGAGGTAGAGCAGCCTTTAGGTAGGAGCAAGTAGAAGCTGGAATTTTAGTGGTGTGTCTTAGACTTGGCAAAAGAAATTGAAGATTGTATTTAGATTCTGTTTTGGTTGCAAAAGCACTTAGGAGGGGCTTTGGGGTCTGTGTAGTTGTTTGTATTGACAGTGTTTCTTTTTACTTGCTGTTTTTKTTCTGTTTTCCTGCTTTGGGGATTATGTTGGAGAACTACAGAGATACTTGTGCAATTTAACTTTTTTCATGCAAAGTTATTTACAAATTTTAAAAAATAATAATAAAGAAAAAAAATGGAGAAGAAAAAAAKCCCTTTTGCCTCCTTGTTTCCTTTCCCCAGACCAGCCCTGTTTGTAAACCCAGTCCCAGCACACAGGAGCTCTCAKKCACTTGCACAACTGTSCAAATTCRCTGTGGGGAAACTGAGGCACAAACCAACCTCAGTGATACAATGGTTACACACCACCTGTGTGACACAAGGTTGGCTGTGCCTGGTGTCCTGAGCCCTGGGAGCTGCTCCAASCCTGGGAATAACCTTCCCTGGCCCTGCAGGGAGCTCCTGGGGCTGGCAGGTCCCTCTGCTTGTGCTGTGTCTCCACCTGGACCTGTAGATGCTCCAGGATGCCCAAGTGCCTTCAGAGCCCTTTRGGGTGCAGGGTGGGGAGAGGAGGTGGACAGATTCCCCTCCAGAGCCTGTCTGGGGCTGCTCCAGCTTTGGGGCACCCACTCCTGCATGTGCCAACCCTCTTGCCCTGAGGACACAGCCTCCTTCTCTTGAGGAGCACATGAGGAGCACCCCATCAGCTCCCCAAGGATCTACTGGATCCCCCCAGCACAAGGCATCCCAGCAGCCAGTCCCAGAGCTGCCACAGCTGCTCCCAATCCAGCCAATCTCAACCCAAAATAAMGCCTGGGCTCAGGACAGACCCTTGCCTTGGTCTGTGTGTGCTTTGTGCTGGGAAGGCAGGATGCTGACCTTGGGAAAAGGTGGGGGAACAGCTTTGATGTGTCTGAGGAGGGGGGATTTAGAYGCAGATCTGGGCTTTCCTTTCAGCTTTGGGGTATTGGGGGCCATGAATACCAGAAGGCATTAAGGAATTCCTTGCCCTGGCTTCTCCTCTCAGCTCCTTGTTGGAAGAGCTGCTCCCTTCTTCCTCCCCCAGTACTGGTGGCACTTCAGGGCTGCAAAAAGCTGGTGCTTCCCTGCCCCTCAGACCACTTCTGCAATTTGTTTTGCCAGGCACAAACACGTAGTACTGTTTTCAAACCCCCTGCAAAAGAGAAGCCTCCAGTATCCCCACCCTGCCAAGGGACTTAAGAAAACAACCCTGCCAGGAAAAAATATTCCAGCCTGCCCGAGCCAGCCGAGGGGTTTGAAGTGAGAAAGGGTGAATATAAAGGAGGCACCAGGCGAGGCCTGAAACAACCCCGTTTTGTTCAGCAGCTGAAAGCAACCAAACCGACTTGGACGTGAATTTTCCTTTCTTTGGGTGCGATAGCTCGGAGGGGGAGGTGTTTTCCGAGCGGCAGGAGCCGGGGGTGCTCGGGGTGGTGGCATCGCCTGGCAGGGGCGCGGGGCACAAAGTGCGGCTGTGCTCGGTGCCAGCAGCGAGGTCGGGACCCGGAGCCGGGACCTGCCCGGGCTTGCCGGTGGCAGCGGGGCCGAGCCGGGGCTGGGGCTGCTCCAGCCCCGCGGTTCGCCCGGCACAGGGGTAGGGATGGGCTGGGGACAGTGGGGATGGATGGAGACCAGAGATCTCTGCAGGCAGGTCTGGAACTTGGGGTTTATTGCAAAGGGCCTGGGTGCAGGGCCCTGCTGGGAGCTGCCAGCCACAGCTCAGAGCAGGCCCCAGAGAAGAGAGGGGCAGAGAGGATGAGAGGGTGAGAGAGTAAGGGAGTAAAAAAGGTAAAAGCGTAAAAGGGTAAGAGCATAAAAGGGTAAGACAGCGAGGTTCCCATTACAATACAATAAATCTCCTTCTGTGTTGAGTATTCTGATTCTCACTAACCAATCTAGTACAAGATACAAATCCTATGGCATTTACATACAGCCTATAAGAATCATTATATTACCATACTGTGTTACATTTTAAACCCTAAAAACTCCTCTGTGGGCCCCTTCTGCCAAGCTAGCAGGGTCTGCTCTGACCTTGGAGCTGTCTGCAAGCAGAGGGTGTTGTTCCATCAAAAGGGGATTGCCTTCAGGCCGGCCACATCATTGTTTTCTGGTTGTTCAGTACTAACGTATCTCAAAGCTTGCTTTCATTTCAATCTCGCTTCTAGTTTCTGTATTCTCAAAGCCTTTTGCCAGACAATTATATTTATAAGGTTTTCCTGTTTCATCTTCCCCAACAGGGGACCCTGTGCTGGGAGTGTTCCCCTGCTGCAAGCAATGAACCAGAGCACTCCAGAGCTGGCTTCGGTTTGGGGCATCCACCAGCACCCAGCAAAGGGGGTCTGGGAAGAACCCAGCTCCAAAAACTCTCTGCAAGCTCAGCTCGCTGTCCTAGTGAGGTCCTCCCCCAGCTGGTTATTAAGCACATGGCAATGATTCCTTTATTATTTATTTCTGCTATTTCCCCAGCCGTCCCCTCATCCATCATCCCTCCCTGATGGGCAAACATTGACACCTCAAACCAATCTCCCGTTCACAGAGGGAGAAAAAATATACACATAAGCCCTTCTTTTCTCTCCCTTTCTTGCCGTGTCTTTCTTTTCCCTCCATTGAGTGTGGGGCTGGCATGGAGCCATTCTGGCAACAGCCGGCTTTCACTTGCTAATCATCCTAAATATTGAAAATCAACCCTAGAATAAACAGCTCAAAGATTGGGGCCATCTCTGCTCTGTTTGGAAATGCTAATCTCGCTGCCTTTTGTTTTCCTTGTGTGGATTTGGTGCCTTGAATTTGGAGGAGGTCACAGCTCACGGGTTCTCTCTTCATCCCCAGATTTCTAAAAATTTTTTCCCCTCTCATCGTAAAAAAATTCAGCCCATTTTAACATCCTGGGCTGGGATGCTTGGAGTGGCGAGGGGGGAGAAGGGGGAAACAGGACAGAGGAGGGTAGGGAATGGACTTGCCTTGCATAGCAATGAATGAAGCTGCAAAGTTTGGGAAAAACCAGGTTCCCAAACATGCACCCGGGAGTTCACATGGATGTGAAACCCCTTGGGAGCCACACTCAGACAGGGAGCTCTGCTTGGGACAGCAGCTCCGTGGTGGGGACGGGATGGGGATGGCATCAGGGCAGCCTGGCACTCACACACAGCAGGGCTTGGGGACAGCTCAGGGACTCCCTGCCCTGTGATGCTGATTTTTGTGGTGTTTTATACCTGATGGGCTGGAGGTGTCACAGCAAACTGCAGACAGGCTGTGCTGAGCCCCACGGCTCGGGTGCTCTGCTGGGAGGGATATGGCTGGATGTGAGCACCTCTGTGGGGGCTGCAGGAGTGCTGGGCGAGCTGGCTTTGAGAACAGAGAGGGTGGCAAAGCGCCTGCCCTGCTCTTCCAGCAGTGACCTTGCACCTGTGGCACTCACACAGCCAGGATCACTCTCAGAACCCTGATGGGGAAACTGAGGCAGGGCTGACGTGGCTCAGAACCTGATTCTCTCGGCACGTCTGCAGCTATTTCAGCCCTGCCCTTGTGCGGGGTGTGGGGCTCTGCACCCTCTGGCAGGGGCAGCACATCCAGCAGTCCCCGCGGGTGCCCGTGTCCCTCTGTGCCCCAGGGCTGCCCAGGACGGGTCAGTGGCTGTTGCCAGCGGCTGTTCCCGGCTGGCACAATGTCGCGGCAGGCCGGGGCTTGCCCTGCACAGGGGAGGGGGGGAGTGCCGGCAGCCACAATGCAACAGCCCCTGCGTAAGAGCCGGCACATGGACGCGCTTGGCTGCCCCTTCCTCCTCCTCCTCATCCTCAGCCCCACCGCCCCAGTGATGCACGCCCGGGCAGGGGCTGCAGCCCTGCAGGGCTCCTGCTCCTCCAGCCCGGCTGATGCTTGCACAGGGGTCCCTGTGGGCTCTGGGGGACACAGCCAGCCCCCGGTGGAGGGGCTGAGCTGCCGGAGCCGTGCCAGCATCGCCTCCTCCGGGGAGCCACGTCATGCCAAGGTCGAAACTTGGCCGGTTTGCAAACAAGCGCCGGGCCCACGGGGATTTCTTTACAAAGGCTGTTTTTCCAGGTGATTTATTTCCAGGTTTGGAGTGTTAGGACCGTCCCATGTCTTGAGATTGTGGGGTTTTTTTCACTGCCATCATGACAYTGAGAAAATGGCTTTAGAAATCCAAAGCAAATGCACTCCTTTGGTGCCTGACTCCTTGGGATGGGTCTGACACCCCTCAAAAAGGGTGGAAGAGGGGGCAGGCTGCAGGCTGTGCACTGCCTGGACACAGCTCTCCTGTGGGTGCTGCAGAGCCAAGCATTTGGGGAATGGCCCAGTTCAGAGCAATGAGGGACAAATATTTGGGGCTTACAGATGAGGTCAGCCAGGATGAGCAGTAGCAGGAGTGGATCCTTTGGGATGCTCCTGTTCTGTGCACAGGGACCACGGGGCTGGAGGCTGGCACAGGCAGCAGGAGGGCTCAGGGCATTACGAGAGGCGGGTGTTGACCTAGAAATTGCAAAGAATTTGGCCTGGCACTGTGCTGGTGGGCAATGTGCCAGCCTGGCAGCCGAGGGAAGCATTGCTGTGCTCTGAAACGTTTCTCCTTTTCCCCGTGCCTGGCTGGGAGAGGTGACTGTGCCTGCCRCAGGAGCTCTGGGAGCATTTGGGGCTCACTGGTGTCTTCACTCCTACCAAAGACATCAGGTTTTGCTCCTTGGGGAGCCCATGCTCCCTCCCAGTATGGGGTCAGTGCCAATTCTCAGCTGGGGAATGGGAGGGAGCAGCCTGGCAAGTGCTGCYGGGAGTAATGCTCCATCCTGGCAGCTTTTGGTTACGAGACACATTAACAGGCAGGAATGTGCAAACATCCAAAGGTCGGGGCTGTGCAGGGTGGCTGTGGTGGCTGCAGCCCCTGGGAGTGCAGCAGATAGAGGCAGGACCCCCTTGTCCTGCTTCAGGCAGACAGGGGTGACTGAGGAGAGTCCTCTCTGCACGGGGCTCATTGGACCTGCACCCCTCAGCAGAGCCCAAGGCCTCAGAGGCAGCTCTTTGCCATCCCTGGGTGGATTCCTGCCSAGGGGATGGGGCCAGCTGCAGTCCTGCATGGCCTCCCCGTTCCTGTCCCGTGGGGGATGTGTGCCCAGCGCCAACCCGCATGGCAAACACCCCCCTTCCTTCCCCAGCAACGTGGCATAGGAAGAAGATGAGCATCATCCCCCAGGCTGGCCCCAGCTCACAAAACTCGGTGCCCTGGAGATGCCCTGTCCCCAACCAAGGCTCCTGCTARGTGCACACACCTCCCACCCATCCCAAACCCTTCCCATCTCTGGGAATCTCCAGGGAGGCTCTGCCAGGTGCTGGGTGGCACCTTGTAGTCCCCAGTATGTGCCAGCTCCTTGGTGGCCCCAGGGGCTTGCCCAGAGCAGGGGGTCTCTATCCTGCTCCCCTCACTCTGGCAGAGCACTGAGCAAACAGTGACGAGGGGAACCTCGTTAATCCTGGGCTTTCATTTACAAAAAGCCATTTAGAGCTGGCTCTGCYGGCAGTTATCAGAGCACAGGGGAGGTTTTCCCAGCAGGACCTTAATTCCCTCTGCAAATAAAGCCAGAGGGAAGGAGAGCACAGCTTGGGTCTGTGATAGTTGAAAGCTTGGAGGGGCTGCTGGGGCCAGCCTTGGAGGGGCTGATTGCCTTGAGCTCCCTCCTGCAAGGAGCAGGGAGGGCTCTTGAGGGATTTCCCTGCTAGGCTCTGTGTCAGGGCAATTCCATCCATGCCACATCCTTCCCTGGAGCAGCAGCACTGGCATGGTCCTGCTCAGGGCCACACAGAAATGGCTGGGAAGCTGCTGAAGCCCAAGTGGACGTGGTTTTCCCATTTGGAGCAGTGCACATCCCTGTGCACAGTGCAGACACATCCTGGGGCACAGTGCAGTGCACATTCCCTGGGGCACAGTGGCTATGAGCACAGCCCTGGGCACTGGCAGTGCAATCGTGCGACACATCTGGGCACAGTGCAGAGCACTAGCCCTGGGGCACAGTGCAGTGCAACATCCCTGTGGCAACAGTTGCACTGTTTTTCACATCCCTGTGCACATGGCAGTGCCCATCCCTGGGGCAACAGTGCAGAGCACAGCCCTGTGGCAACAGTGGCAGAGCACATCCCTGGGGCACATGCAAGTGCACATTCCCTGGGGCACAGGCCAGAGCACATCCCTGGGGCACAGTGCCAGAGCACATCCTGTGCACAGTGCAGTGCACAGCCTGGGCACAAGTGCAGAGCACATCCTGGGGCACATGGCAGTGCCATCCGTGGACATGGCAGTGGCACATCCCTGTGCACAGTGCAGAGGCACATCCCTGGGGCAATTGGCAGTGCCATCCTGGGGCTACAAGTGGCAGTGCAACATCCCTGGGGCAGCAGTGCGAGCACATCCTGTGGCAACAGTGCAGAGTCACATCCTGGGCACAGTGCAGAGCTCTGGAACCAGGTTCAGGGATCAAAGGAATCAGAAGGCTAGGTGTTACAAGGGAGGCAAAGTCCTGTGCTGGATTTGGTTCTGTCTCATCTACAAGTTCATAGCAACGTAATCAGCCAGGAAGTGCCTGCGTGCATCCATACGCTGCTGTGCCATCCCATACCTGCCCATGCAACAATCCCGATAGCTGCCTGTGCCATCATAGCCCGCCATGCCCATCCCATACCTGCTGTGCCCATCGTCCAATTCTGCTGTGCCATCCATACCATGCCTGTGCGCATCCATAGCCCTGCCCAATGCCCATCCCATACCCTGCTTTGTGCCATTCCCTACCGCCCTGTGCCCATCCATACCTGCCTATGCCATGCCCATACCGCCTGTGCCATGCCCAACCCGCCTATGCCCATCCACGTATGCCTTGTAGCCATGCCATACCCTGCTAGCCCATGCCATAGCTAGCCCTAAATGCCCAATCCCATAGCCTGCCATGCCATCCATATCTGCTGCCCATTCCCAATTACCCCTGCCTGTCCCATGCCACCGCCTAATGCCACCGCCTGCCTTCCCATTCCATACCCTGCCTTTAGCCCATCCCATTACCTGCCCTGTGGCCCATCCCATACCCTTCCTGTGGCATCTCTTATCCCTGCTGTGCCCATCCATACCCTGCCTGCTGCCATCCCATAGTCCTACCCGTAGTCCATCCATACACCTGCCTCGTGACACATCCCACTTCCTCTGCCTGAGCCCATTCCCATACCCTGCCTGTGCCATCCCATACCTCTGCCCATGCCATCCATACCCTGGCCTGCTCCATCCCATACCTGCCCATGCCCTCCGATACCCTGCCTGTTGCCCATCCCATAACCCTGCTGTTGGCACACTCATCCTCTTCAGGGGTCCTTGCTTATACACCTTCTGAAGGGAAAACTGGGGGCTTGTCAGGCAGCTCAGAGCTATTGGTTTTCTGTCTGAAGATGAATTTGGCTGAAGATTGGTGACTTTTTGTGTTCAGCTGACCTGAGGGYAGACAGAACAGGCAGTGTCTGGGGAGGAGGGAACACCAGTGACTGTCCCCAAGTGTTCCTGCAGCCTGGGCACTGCTGGGTCCCACCATGGGGGAGCACAGTCCAGGACAGTCCTGCAGCCCAGAATTGAAGGTTTGTAAATTTATGTTAATCCTGACTCCTCCATACTCTGATCTCTCTCTTCTCCCACATCAAATGCAAAGCCCTCTCTGAGGCTCCTGGCTGCATTAATCTTGTGTTGCCCTCACTGCATCCTCAGGCAGCTCCTGTGGCTCGGGAATGCTGCTGTCCTGTTGCATCCCCTCCTCACTGTCCCCTTTTGCAGGAGCAGGATTAACCCTGCCAGTTGGAAGCAAGAGCAGGCTTTTTTTTTTTTTTTTTTGCAATAAAATGTTTTATTATTTATAAAATGGCACTATATTTTAATGCAGGAACAGCTCCTGGGATGAGCAGTACCAAGGCACAATGCAGGGGACAGAAAGTCCCTGTTTTAAYAGCTACTGTTAATTGAATTTCTCCAAATCTTGTCAAGATCACACTTTTTGTGCAATGACCTTCGCCACCATAAAGGCAAGCAGTAGAAACAGGAATCTGGGGGATGTCTGGGTCTATCCAGCAATTCACTGCCAAGCCCTGAGCAGGCAAAGCAAAACCCCTCCCTGCCTCAGTTTCCCTCTCTGCTAATCAGGCTCCCTTTTCTTTCCAGTGGCATTTTGGGTGGCCAACGCCCTGAACACCTTGTCCCCGGGCAGAAGGACTGTCACGTCCCCGCCAGCAGGTGCCACTTCCTCATGCCTGTGGTGGTGCAAGCTCGCGTTGCTGAACAACAGAGCGGGGCCGTTGCTCGAGCCCCGCAGCCTCCACACCCCGGGGGCGCCGGGCTCCGATCCCAGCCGGGCTCCGGGAATTCGGAGCGCTGGAACCAGTTTTGTGTAGCGAATGCACCAAAAGGGACTCATTAACTCTCTCATCGCCAACCCCCAAGCGAGCACTGTGCTGAGGATGCGACCCTTAGTTAGGCACTGTAGTGATTTTGGTTTGCTCATTTGAGGGTTTGTTAATTTTGAGATTTTTTTGGGTAATGTAGTATTGAYRGTGGTGGGTTTAGTGTTGGTTAATCACCAATGTACTKATTTTCTGTTGTGAGGTGGGATTAGGAGAAYGGTAAAGCAGGTTTAAAACTTTAAAAGGGTATAAAGAAGAATTTATTAATATTAACTAAAAAAAAAGTGTAATAAGAATTAGGACAAAACTTTAGAGTACCTCTCTCTACAAGAAAAAAGGAGAAAGAAGAGGAAGAGAAGAGAAGAGAAGAAGAAGAGATGAGAAGAGAAGTAGAAAGAAGAGAAGAGAAGAGAAGAGAAAGAGAAGAGAAGAGAAGAGAAGAGAAGAAGAAGAGAAGAGAAGAGAAGAAGAGAAGAGG
Source organism: Sporophila hypoxantha (assembly GCA_002167245.1). Classification (NCBI taxonomy): domain Eukaryota; kingdom Metazoa; phylum Chordata; class Aves; order Passeriformes; family Thraupidae; genus Sporophila; species Sporophila hypoxantha. The sequence continues at coordinate 1,187,915 of NDFG01000151.1, read as the reverse complement.
AGAAGGGTTTTATTTACGATAATGTAAAGGAATAAAACTATAAGTTTTAGTCAGTTTTTTCACTTCCTCAAAATAGTGGGGGTTTAGTTCATTAGGAAAAGAATTCCCTCCTTAATAATGTTGAGTGGATACTTCTCAGCAGGGAAAAAACCTCAACATTTTTTTTGGTCGTGCTACCACTTTACTTTGTATGCTCAACATGAGTAATTTCTTTGGGGAAATCTGTAATTGTGAAGTCTTTCGTATTTCCTACAAAGCTGGCTGCATTTCCCACCTTCTGTGCCCGTGCTGATAATGCAAATCCCTTCTCCGGCGGGAGAGAGCGGCTTTGCGGGGGAAGCGGGAGGTGACTCAGCATTCCCCGGGCCGGGCCGTGTCCCGGGTACGCAGCGCTGAACCGCGGGGAGGAACCGCCGGCGGGAAGCGAGCGGGAAMCGAGCGGGAAGCGAGCGGGAAGCGAGCGCGGTTGTCCCGGGATGGTCCCGGGATGGTCCCGGAGCCGCCGCTCCGCGCCTGCTGGGGAGCAGCCCGCCCGAGCCGCGGGGATCGGCAGCGCCGACACAGCCGTGCGCTTTGCCTTCCTCAGCACACGCTCCGATGCCTTGTGCAGGCTGGACAGAGCTAAAGAATAAAGCAGGGATTTATTTAAAGGGTCTCCTCAAGGGATGCACCTTGGGCAGAACAAGAGCCCAGCCAGGGCTGCACCCAAGATGAACCAAAATGGTCACAAAATGCACGGAACGCTCACGGGGTCTCTCACTGTGATCAGTTCTGCTCCATTTGCATTTCGGAGTTAATCCTGACTCCTCCATACTCTGGTCTCTRTCCTCTCTCACATCAAATGCAAAGCCCTCTCTGAGGCTCCTGGCTGCATTAATTTTGTTTTTGTRCAATTCCAGCTTTAGCCCATGCAGTCCKATCCTTCTCGTTTTTCTCTCTCCAGCCCATGTTGTTTGTGCTCTTGGGCCTGAGATTTGGATCATTTGTCCTTGGTCCCCAGCTAGAGCAGGAATTGTTTTGTGTCCCTACTCAGTGCAGAGAGCTCACCATTCCCTAATATGAAACTTAGACTTACACACTAAAGCAGAATAGAATCTGGAAAATATAAAAGCTAAAACCTGAGGCATCAGCTCCAACTGCTGCATGTCTACCCTTTCTTTTTCTTTTTACACAAAATAACCCCTTGGACTCTTTCCGTTTGACCAGCCATTCTTTTCTTTTTTGGGTTTTTTTTCTTTCTGCTGCTTCCTCTTGGATGTGGTGCTGCACAGGGTCCAGCAGTTTTTACACAATGCTGTGCATTTATTTCTGTACATTTATTCCCTCCTTATCACCCCACACAGCTGGCATGTGAGGTGGGTGCATCTATCCCACTTTGCTCTGAGGGACTGTTGCTCCATAAAGGGTGAGGGAGCCTTTTTGGTGGTTTTTCAGGAAACAAATAGCATTACTGGGCAAAACACACACAGCTGCTCCCCAGGGGWGGTTCCTTCTGGCTCTGGCTGCCCTTTGAAGGAAGGGGTGAGTGCTGGCAGAAAGAGCATGGGATGCTGTAAAGAAAGATGTGGATCTGCTGTTCTGGGAGAAAGATCATTCCCAATCACACCAGCCCAGTGTGGGGAAGCACAAAAGGTGCTGGGTGCTGAGCCTGGACAGAGATCTTCTCTCTTAGACCCTCAAATCCCCTTTATCAGGTATCCCACAAAACACAGGGAAAAAACAGAGCCAGAGCTTGGGCACATCCAGGGGCAGCAGGACAGGGTGGGTTGRGAAATCCATTGTTGAATAAAAAAAGAGCTTTTCTCTGGAGCCGGGGGAGGTTTGACAAGGGGAAGATGGATGGGCACACCGCAGTCCCTGAGCGTGGCAGGAGCCTTGGAGAGGAGCAGGACAGCAGGAGCTGGGGCTGGAGAACCTGCAGGGCTGCAGAACCACTCCCTGCTCTGGGCCTGGGGTGGTTTAGGGGGYCACAGAGTGTGTGACACCCCTGGCCATCCCCCCCCTGTGCTGTATGAGGGAGCAGCTCCCCTGTGGGATAACCTTATTCCCTAGAAAGGATAAAGAACAGGTGTGGGCTGACAMAATTCAAACTCACTTTTTATAATTTCACTTCCCTGGGCTCAAGCTCCTGGACTCTCCCTCCACATCTGTTGTGCACAAATTCAGATTTGTTACCCCCASTGCAGTAAGCCAATTAATTATGACACACTCAAAAGAGACATTGATTATTTATTTCAGAGCTGCACAAGCCTGGGTGTTCATTTGGATTCCACAAATCAAGCCATGACAACTATCCAAACCTTTTACTGTTTATACATTTTAGCAAACAAAGGAATTTGTGTGAATTTGCTACAAGTTACATAGTTCTCTTATTAATTATTATTCTATCTTCTYTTGGGAAATTATCCTCTCACTTGCCACACTAATTAGTCCACGTGCTCAGTCTTTCTCTTCTTTTGGGTTGGTGGGTCTCTTAGATCTGCTGGAATTACAGTTTCTCAGAGCTTATTCAGCCCAGTTGCTGAATTGGTTTTAGAAGGTTCTTCCTTATCTGGGAGGTTCTACCAAATGTCCTCATGGCCTGCAAATTCTGCATTCTTTGTGCCCACTATCAGTGGTACATCCTTCTTCCCAAGCTTTGTTAACCTACCCCTGAGATAATTTAAAAATGTCAAAACTTAAACCTTTACAAGGCAATTCTACCAATATGAAATTTGTTTTTCTAACAGCTGGACATCACTTAGAACTTGTTGGCTGTTACATCTTTCATGGATTAAATGTCCTTTATTGTTGATTAGCCTTGAAAGTACACAAAGATCAAATATCAAAGAATATCCTCTCTTAAGAAAATTTTACGCAACAGTGCCACGCTCAGGACGAGAGGACATAGTTTCAAGCTGTGCCAGGGGAGCTTTAGGTTGGAGATGAAGAGGAATTTCTTCACAAAAATTGTGATTTAGACAGTGGAACAGGCTGCCCAGGGAGGTGGTGGAGTCACTGCCCCTGGGGATGTTTAAGACAGGACGTGGCATTCAGTGCCATGGTCTGCTTGCCAAGGGGGTGTTGGGGACGGGCTGCACTCGATGATCTCGGAACCCCAAATAATTGATCCTGTGGTTCTGTCACCCATCGCGCCACTCCCAAGATGGCGGCGCAGCCCTCCCGCCACCCCCAAGATGGCCGCTGGCAGGGCAGTGCGCATGCGCTGTCACCCCTGCCACCCTCGGGCCCTTCTTGAACGGCGCCACTCTCAAGATGGCGGCGGCGCGCTCTGCGCATGCCCGMTGCGCCCCGCCGCGCCCATCATGGCGGCGCGGCAGTGACGGGCCGGGCGCGGTGGGAGCGAGCGGCGGAGCGGCTCGGCGCGATGATCCCGAGCGAGGAGGTGTCGGCCCGCAGGAGGGAGATCGAGGACAAGCTCAAGCAGGTGCGSTTGGGCTTGGGACGCTCTGCGGGCGCTGCCGGGGCCTAGGGCTGGGCCCYGGCCCGCAGCCCCCCGGCGTTGTCGGGCAGACGGGGCTGGGTCTGGAGCTCCTCACCGGGCCGGGGGCGTCCCGGGACCCTTTAAGGGCCTCATCATCCGCCTCGTGGCTTGGGAGCACCCCCAGGTCCCCCTTCAAGGCCTGGTTTGCAGGGTCGGGGCATCTCTGCCCCCGCTTTGGGCCTGGGTTTCCCCTCTCGGTTCGTGGAGGATGCGGGGGCTRTCCCGGCAGGTGCAGCCGGTGAGAGCAGCCCTGACAGGCTGCAGCTCCCCCTCTGCCTGCGGCCTTTGGGGACTCAAAGCCAGCCCATGCGGGCTGCTGTCCCCCCCCAGCTGTGGRTTTAATGCCTTAAAACCAGCCCTCGGTGGCTGCTTTGCATCGGACTCTTGAGTTCCCGGCGGATTTGGGAGGTGCCAGTGCAACACCTGCGTTGTGCTGTGGCAGGGAAATGTGTGCTCTGAGTCGCTGTGCCTCAGTGGGAAAGGTGTTAATTGTATTTRGTGCTGATGCTCATGGCATTGAAGGGTAACAATGAATTCATAAKCCCCCTGACTCATTACAGGATGTGTCCCCACCTTGGGTTACTTGCCCTGATTTCTGTTAAGAGGTGACAATATTAAATGTGGCTACAGAATCAGCATCAGACCAAACATGGCTTGTAGCAGAGTTTACAAGATTGGTCAATACCTATGTGTACTGTTTAGTGACTTAAACCTCAGTGTTCAGAATTTAAGAGTATTTTTTTTTTACTCACAGGAAGAAGAAACTCTGTCCTTTATCAAAGAGAGCCTTGAGAAGAGTGACCAGCTCACCAAGAACATGGTAGGGAGGTCCTAACGTTGGGCCTGGCTTTACTTTTTCTTAGGTTTTTAGGTTTATTAGTTTCCAGAGCTGCTGTTGTGCCCATCTGAGGGATGTGGAGCAATGAACCACTTTGGTTTCAGTGACTGGGCAAAGAGGAAGCCTGAGAAATGCTTCAGTACTGAGCTTCTCTCCTGCTCTGCTGAGGGCTCAGCTGAGCTGTTGGCCTCATCTCTGCTACAGTCAGTCCTCTCTCTTGGGGAAAAGGTATTAAGAGACCTTTTAAGGTCTTAAGGTCTTAATACCTTTTAAGGTATTAAGAGACTAGTTTGTGCAACAGCATTGTGTTGTTGCTTCATAATTCAGGTTTTGTTTGKAGTTTTATTTTATAAGTGTTCTGTGTAAAGGTTAAAAAGTAATTATTGTGTTGTTATGGCTCATAAGCCCTAAGGTTATATACTCTGTCCAGTCTTGGTCTCAGTGCTTTAAAAAAGTCAGAGGCACCACCAGAGAAGTGTGGAAAACAAGATATAGGAGTGAATCTCTTAGGAATTACCTTTTGGCCTGGAAAAGGTGACTCTGAGGCACCCTTCTATGAGCTTGCTGTGGTTTCCCAGCTGTCAGAAGTACTGATCCTCTTTAAAAACTAAATGTCTGGTAGAAAAGAAGGTTCTCACTAGACTGGTCCTTTTACAGCTCCTATTTGGGTCTCAATGTGGAGCAAAGGGGCTGCTGGTTTGTGCTTTTGCTGCTCTTTTTACATGGGGCACCTCCAGGCAGTTCCTGTGGATTTATTTTCTGTTAGTGAATAGYATTTTGCTTGTCTTTTTTGCTGTCTTGGAATATTCTCTTCACTCTTTGCAAGCATTTCATTTGGGATTGGCCCATATCTCTATGGCAGGTGATCTGRTTTGTGATTGTTAATAAAAACCAGGACACAGAGGGATGGAAACAGCTGCTAAGGAGCCATGGCAAATTAGTAGCAGAGCCCAAAAAGAAAAGCTAGGCCCTGAAGATCCCTGACTTTCCTGCTCTAAGTCCTACCCTCTCCATAGGAAGGAAGTCCTCAGCTGTTGGTTTCTCTCTGGGTGTGTAGGTTTCAATCCTCTCCTCCTTTGAGAGCCGTTTGATGAAGCTGGAGAACTCCATCATCCCTGTCCACAAGCAGACAGAGAACCTGCAGCGCCTGCAGGAGAACGTGGAGAAGACCCTGTCCTGCTTGGATCATGTCATCAGTTACTACCACGTGGCCAAGGACACAGAYAAGATCATCAAGGAAGGGTGAGTTGAGCAGATAAATCCTGCTGGGAGCTTCATCCTGTTGGATTTTTGAGATAGAGGTGGGGAAGCTGACTCCACACACCCTTGGTATGCTTGGTACCCTTCCCACACTCTTTCCTCATCCCCAGTCCACACTGACTTGGCATTCAGCCATTTCCACAGGCAAAGACAGCTCAGACTCTGCATTGGGATCTCTTCCAGATCTTGCAGAGGTGCTCCCATTGCAATCTCCATGAGCACTGGTGGCTTCTCTGTTTTCCTCTGCCCTTTTCCCAAAGGTTTTCCCTGCCCATCCAGGATGTACCAGAGCTGTTCTGGAGCCTCCTGGTCTGGGATGGTGTTGGATGGCTCTTGTCTGAGATGGGGTGTGCAGTTCCCTCTGCCTTCCCATCAGGGCGTGTCTGGGAGAGGAAAGCAAGGCTGAGAGTTGTGTGCTGCTCCATCATCAGTACTTCTGCACTTGCTATGTGGGCTGGGTATCCTGCTGTGGCACTGAGTGCAGGCAGAAGGGAAATCCATGATCTCCTCCTAGCTGAAGAAAAGGGAATTGTGATTTCCCTTGTTATTTTTATCCTGAGTCTGGTTTGGTGTTTTCTTGTTATTTTGTTTGTTTGCTTCTTGGGGCACTACTTTTCATTTCTGGTTTTATTTTTAGCCCTACGGGGAGGTTGGAGGAATACTTGAATTGCATGGACAAAATCCAGAAGGCAGTGGAATACTTCCAGGACAACAACCCCGACAGCCCGGAGCTGAACCGTGTGGTGGGTGATGGACCTGGGAGCTGTGGATGAGAGGGGGCAGACACAGCCCTGCTGCCTGTCCCCTGCTGGCAGAGGCTGTGGGTTTGCTGCCTGGGGAAGGTGGTGTTTGGGCACAGCTGAAGGAATGATTGCTTTGGCTTCTGGGCACAATTTCTGCTCTTGGCATTTTGCTCTCTCTCTGTTGTGCCAGGAGGACTCTGAAAGCAGCTCTTGCACCTGTGGAGGAGGAGTTGATTGAAACTCCTTCTGAGCAGCTCTTGTCAGTCCTTCAGCTGCTAGAGCAGAATGGGTGATCTGTTTAAATCCCACTTGAACAACTCCCAAGCATTTCTTAAATTTAATTTACTTAAAAAGTCTCTCAGACACAGGTGTGGTTGGAGTTAGAAGCCTGCAGTATTTGGCAGTGGTTAGGAAGGATATTCTCATGAAAAAGTACTCCTGAATGACTGATTACAGAAGTCCTGTTCTGCTTCTGCCCTGCTGTTTTGTGCCAGAAATCCCTCTTTGAGCGGGGCAAGGAATCCCTGGAGTCGGAGTTCCGCAGCTTGATGACACGACACACCAAGCCAGTGCCACCCATCCTGATCCTGGACCTGATCAGTGGGGATGAGGAGATGGACACGCAGGAGGAGATGTCCCTGGAGCACCTCCCAGAGAGCGTGCTGCACGACATCATCCGCATCTCGGGCTGGCTGGTGGAGAACGGCAGGAACCAAGGTGGGTGCTGCTGCCCCTTGGCCCCTGTGGCCCCCTTGCAGCACTGGCAGGATGAGTGATTGCCTTAGTGGCACCTTTCAGCTGAGTACTTGAGTCTTTCCAGCACCTGAAGATCCTGGTTTTTTTTTTTTTGTAGTGAGACTGAAGCAATGGTTTGTCGGTTGAACAGAATGAGCTGTGTAAACAAAGCACAAATTATGTTAGTGCAAAGTCTGTCCTGTAGCAAAAATCCACTGCACTTGCACCTGTAATGCCTTGAGATGAAGCTGCAGCTGTCCAGTGCTCAGGTTTTATAAATGTGCAAGACACTGGGCACTTATTCCCATTTGGGAAATATTTATGACCAGAACTCTTTGAATGGAGTGTGACCAAGGGCAAGAGGGAAAGAGCACAGACTTTATTCAGTCTGTACATGTCTCCTTTCCTGTTCTGCAGCATCAAGAACTGCCTAGAGCTTTATAGTCCTTTATTAACTTTTCCTTCAGGATTGAGTCACTTTGTAGACTTGTACAGGAAATGTGAACTTTAACATTCATGCAGCTCCAAGAATCACCCCCCACCTCACTGATTCACTCCTGAGGGGGGGATTACTGTGCCTACCAAGTATGATGAACATCCTTAAAAGCTTCTTAGGAATTTTTCCATGATCAAAGGCAACTCATGCATAGAGAGCATATTTTATTAGTCAGTTTGCATTCTGCTTTCAAATGACAATCACCTCATTAAATTCCCGAGTGCCCTGAATCCTGAAAAGTGTGTGAAGTCTCTCATGCTGAAAACAGAGCACTTGAATTGACAATGTCTTGCACAAATATCTCCTGTCAGTTCCACCACTTGATAGTGGTGGAATTAATGTTGTGTGTGGTGGGAGGGCTGGAATGAGGATTGCAGGGGAAGGGAGAAGAAGTTTTMGAAGAAAATAGAGGAGGCTCTGGGAGGGAAGGATGCTGACTTGGGGTCCCACACCAATGCTTMTAAGTCCCTGCAGGGGCACAAAGTGTCTGCTTTACCATACAGTATTCCTTGTGTGCTTATAATCTCATTTTTATTTTGTCTCCTCAGATTTCATGACAGTTTACTTCCAGATCCGCTCTGTGCAGCTCGACCGCTCCATCAAGGGGCTGAAGGACCATTTCCGTAAGAACAGCTCTTCCTCAGGGGTGCCATATTCCCCTGCCATTCAGAACAAAAGGAAGGACACCCCCACCAAAAAGCCCATCAAGAGACCAGGTGAGTCCCCTAGGAGGGATCACTGCAGTGGGTATTAACACATCTTCAGACCTTCTCATTGCTGAGGTATCTCTGTGTTTAAAATGCGTTTTTAGGATATTTAGGTGAGATTTTGGAGGTAAGCACTTCTCTGCTCTGGATTCAGCATTGGGATTACAGACTCTGTCTGTCTGTCAAGCCATCAGGTCTGTTCTCTGGGTGTTGTAAAGAGAGGCCCGGTGTACATCTCCTTAACAAAGGAGATGAGTAAAAAGAGACCTGAGTGGGCTGTAAAAGGATTTGATTTAGAACACCTCAGGTAAAATCCTCAGCATGTGGAATATAGTTTGTGCCACAGCAAATACATAGCTCATATCTGATAAAACACCTCACTTCAATCATTAGCTATGAATGAATTATTATTGTGCTGGAAAGCAAGAAGCCCCCAGGAGTTGAGATGGGGATTAATTASGTGCCTATAGAAATGAGATACAGCATTGTCTGAAGTTTAGAAGGGCTCTTAAAGCTCTTGCCTCAGCCTGTCTCAGGAAGAGCTATGAATGTGGCTGATGGGTTATTCCTTCTCTCCTCACAATGCAGTTTTGCTGCATTTGATGCAGCTGGTGAGGTTGGTCATTCTGGAATTTGGGAGTGTAAGACTGGAATTCCCATCTCTGGAATGGGCCATCTGGTGGGAGCACAGCCAGGAGGAACAGCAAAAGCCAGCACAGGAATATTGATCCTCTGTGTCCCAGCACTCTGTTGTCTCCTCTGTAACAGTGATCACATCAGAAAAGTTCATATTTCTGTAGGTTTACCTGGCCAATACTCCCCTTCCCTATTTTGTCCTGTGTTSTCCAAATACTCTTAAAATAATAAGAAATGTGGATAGGGACTGGGAATGGATGGGATGGGGAAAGGGAGGAAGAAGAAATACCCATTTTAATTGTTTTGTGTTTATTTTTATAATCCTGATGTGAATGCAGTCCTCATCCCAGGTAATGTGTGTGTATGTGTGTGTGTGTGCTGGCCCTGGTGCTCACTCTCCTCACTTCTGTGTGTGGAGAGGCTTTGCTGAGCCTCTTCTTGCTACAGCAGAGGGTGTGCCTGGGATATTTGGAGGGAGAAGGTTTGGCATCCAGACATCACCCCTATGGTCTTTTAAAATCAATCTGTGCCATTATTGCTGTGCCCTGGAGCTGTCCCTGAAAGCTGATGGAATTGGTCTGTGAATTTCAGTGAATTTTCCCCTGGCAGCAGAGAACCACTTGGTAAGGCTCAGAGACACTGAAAGCTGGCAGTGGGATTCTGTAGTTGAGCCATGGGAAGCTCAGGTTGCAGATGCTTCAGATTTGGTTGACACTTCTCAGTTATCACCTGATTCTGAAAAGGTTCCTGTGTTTTTATTGCTGTGAATTCAGCATGGTCAGCAAACATTTCTGAGCAGCCTCAGAAGTGATAGTATCTCCCCAGTGCTSTTAGATAAATAGTCAGGGATGGGGGAGATGATTTGTTTTTGTGGGCAGAMATTGAAAAATCCTAGGGATTTTTTTTTAAAGAGTCTCAGATCTTGGATGCTCCATAGAGAGGAGCKCACATGTTGGAGAGCACAAGTTCCTACAAACAGGACTCCTCCAAAGTGGATGCATTTGGGCATCCAGAATTACTTGTCATGAGGAAAGCCTCAGCTGTAGATGTGCCAGAAYATTTTCATGTCTTTATGCCCAGTTCAGTTGGATTTTGTGAGATGCAGCAGGTAGAGCATGGTGTGAATGCACTAGGGAGCTGATGGTGCATGAAGCAAAGTGTCTCAAGTGATCCATTGGGTTATTGTAATGTCAAGAAAAAATAGTGGCTCATTTGTCTCAGATCTTCATGAAGCAGACAGAGAACCAGGCTGCAGCTCTTGAAGGACAGTGGATGTTGAACCTCAATACAGCAGCCATCTCTTATGACTGCTGAATTGTACTTRAGTGAAATTAAAAATGGAGGAAAGTAGTCTTCAGGCACAGATTAGKTGTTTTTTCTGCAGTTCCATTAGCTTTCAAGTACAGCTCTTGGTGGAGGTCTCACACCATCTTCACACTGGCACAGTGGCTCTCTTCAGAGCAACATTATCTGGTGGTGTTTGAGTCCCTTGGGTTTAGCCTTTGTTCAGTTTGGACAAAGGTTTTTTTCTGTTCTGATACTTTATTTCAGTAAGTAAAGCCAAGTTCTGCCAATCTGGGTTTCAGATAAGGGGATTTTCTGACAGTTCCAACAGGAGACTTGATCTCCTTGGTCCTTGAGGAAGAATATCCCAGTGCACAGCCCAATGCACACTTTAACCTGTTGCAAGGGGTAAATAACAAACTAAATCTGATGTGCTATAGCTTTTTTTACCACAAAACAAAGCACAAGAAAAGCTAAAGGGAAGGTGAGGAGCAGGGTAACAAGGCAGAGATAGCCCCAGGGACTGTGTTGAATTCTAGAGAACATGCTCCATATCCATGTGTTGTTTCAGAGGGTCTTCATCTCTCTGTTCCTGTTTTGTCTYTTGATGTACCCTGTGCTGTCTCCTMTTATTACATCATGCAGTTAAAAATCTGACTGCTGGAGATGCTTCTAAAGCACAGTTGTCTCCTTTTAAGTGACACTTGACAGGTCAAGTTGAGCTGATGATTTGTGGGCTTTTTCTGGTTTTAGTTTGATGTTTGGAATGACAGCACTCCCTCTCAGAGAGCAGGTGTATTCAGGTTCCCAAATCATCCTGCTGCAAACATATGTGCATCAAATAAAGTTTCTTTGTGATGCCTGTAGACCCTGGGCTCTCTTTTGGCTTGAGAGCAGCAGGCAGCTGTGCACTTTTGGGGAGGGATGGGGCCACCTGGCCTGGCTGCCTGCAAAAGCCAGAGGGCATTGTCTGGTTTCATGCAGATTCCTGCAGCTGCTGCTTGAGAAAAGAGGATGTGTTGCCCTGCTGCTTGGATAGAAAACTGCCTAATGGAAGGGAGAAACAAGAGAATGAGTAGCATTTGTAAAAATGTCTCATGCATGCTCAAACCCCACTCCATGGAGCAACTAGGCTGCAGAAGCAAAGGTTTCAGGTGTTTTTTGACCTTTGGAGGCTCTTTTCAGACTACAGGGGAGCTCTTTTCCAATTTCCTTAGTGCTCCAGTGAGGTGGTACCTACAGGCAGGTTGAGTGGCAGAATAAAGAGCCCATTCCTGTTTCCCAGACTGATCACTGCCTGGCTTGAATGTGATGTTTTCATTAGTAGAAACACAGTCCCATTTGGTTAAGGAGCTGCTTAATAGAGGAAAACAATCCTGGAACAAAAACATTTGGCTTCCACCAGAATCCATTAAAGCCTAATTATGYTGCCAAGTCAGAGGGATCCAGCAGCACTGAAGTGATGCCCCCGGACACTGAACACTCGGTGTGTGTCAGTAAACACAGGTAATTGTGCTTCTGTAAATAAAATGCAGCATAATCAGCTCCTGAAATTGAGAAAAAGAGGGAAAAAATTGAAAAAGAGAATAAACCATCAAGGGTGGGCTGTGAAAACATCCACTGCATACCTGTGGAGTGAGAGCCTGCTCACAGCAGCAGCAGTTGTACTGTCTGCTTGGTTTTCACACCACTTCACCCTCTATTTTTATTCCTTTGTATTTTTCCCCTCCCCCTAAATGCTTGAAAATGAGAAAGGTGGAAGAACAGTGCCTGAGTTGAGCTGCTCTGCAGCTGCTGGGCCATGGGAGTACCAGTAAGGAAGAGCCCTCCTTGCTCAGAGGAGCTTGCTGGTGTGCCCAAACTCTTGAGYTTTCTGGAAGTAGCTAAGAATGAAGTGGAGATGCAGGGTGTGAAAAGCATCAGGAAGCTTGGAAGAAGAGGCATAGCCCTCATTTGATCATATGGCAGAAGCCTGTGAGCAAATGCATCAGCCAGCAAGGGTGTGAGACTTCCCCTCCTTCCCATCTCCCAGGTGTGGGTCAGGAGGGGAGAAGTTTCCTGCTAGAAGAAAGTGTTTCTTTTTTTSTTTCTTTACAAAGTGATTGAGAACACCCTGAGCTGGTAGAAAGACAATGTTACCAGTGAAATATTACATTGTGGGAGCCTTGTTCTGTCATTTAGTAAGTGCACCAGGTAAAGGCAGTTTGGTAATTCAAGGGGAACTTCTCTCTCCTGTTCTCCCCCACTGTCTGGGGGACCTGAAGTRTCCTTTCCCTTGCCATAAATCCCTTTGTGGGATGAAGCTGTCCTGCACCCTGGAATGTTGTTCCAGGGGTGTGCAGCAGTGTGTATCTGGGCTCCCTTCAGCATTTGGGCAGCCAGCACTCATTTCCAGGCTGCACTGTGGCTCACAGTTAGTGGTGGAAGTAGAGATCTTTTGCATGRTTGAAGTATTTGTTACTTTATAGTGGAAGAACAATTCTTAATTTTGGCAGCAGCATTTTTATGTTTTTGGCTTCTTCATTTACTCAGCCCAGTTCTGTTTCATTTGGGTCTCCTATAGAAACCCCTTCCACCTTCCCAAAACTTCCAGTTCCCTGTTGTGCAGGCAACAGCAAAGGTCTGCTCTGGGAGGGTGTCGGTGTGCTTGTGATAATTGTAGCTTGTTGCATGACATCTAACCTTTTAATGTGGAAACACTGCCTAGGCTTCAGTTGTCACATTAATGCTTTGTTTTGTGCTTTCCAGCTGTATATCCAGCACTGCCTTTTGTTCAGTTCTGTCTGGTTTTTGTGTGTTTAAAGTATAAATCTTTTAACCCAGTGTTATTTTTTTTTCCATGGTTTTAATTGATTTGCAGTTCTTTAGAAGAGAAGTGTCTTGGGGATTAGGGTGGCTTAGTGCAAGTTACACATGGGTGGGCAGCATCCATTATTCTGGGATTCCTGTGATGGGAATTGTTGCTGCAAAAAAAAGCCCAGAGGTTGTCACCCTTTTACTGCTTCCTGTACCATTCCTTGTCTTGGCTCTGGGGCTCCTGATGGCTCTTTATTGATTATGCTCAGAAAATACCCCTCAGAAAGGCACCTTGACTGCAGCTGTGGCTCTGAGGAGCAGTCATCATGTTGCCAGACAGGAATTGTCCATATGCAGAGCCCTGCTTCCACAGCTGAGGAAAAGCAGCAAACCCTCTGTGCTTGGATGCAGAGCACCAACTTCAATAAACCCTTTACAGAGAAGGGAGCTTCATGCCTTCCCTTCTCTGGTTGTGTTTATCACCCAGCCATACTGTGCTGTGTCTCCAAACTGATTCTGTATCCCTGGCTGGAATTTATGTCCCCAGCCTCAAAGCAGGGAAGCATTCTGGAAATGCCATTGTATCTGCACACTTGGACACGAGTTTGGGGTTCACATTCCCGTGCTGAGCATCCTCATTGCTGCCCAGTATCCTCTTGCTGGGCCCAGGTGACTTGCTGGTGGAGGGCTGGTGTTCTGGGTTTGTTTTCTTTCACTCATTTTCTAGGTCTTCTTGTCTCTTCTCTCTGGTTCTGGTGACAGGCACGATCCGTAAGGCTCAGAACCTTCTGAAACAGTACTCTCAGCATGGTCTAGATGGGAAAAAGGGGGCCTCTAACCTCATTCCTATGGAAGGTAATCACAGCTCGAGCTACTTCACCCTTGACTTTCTCTGTGTATCAGCCTTGCTTTCCCAGGTGGGGCTTCCATTAGTTCAGTGCTTGGTGGACAGCATTGGATTGGGGAACCAAGGAGATGCTGGAACCAAGGAGATGGTAGAACCAAATTATTTTTGTTTTATTTATTCTATTTATTCAGAATTTACTATCTYAATTTCAAAGTCTCCATAAGCATGAGTAGAGGTGGAGAGGAATGTTACCTTAACATTGACCCACCACAGCCACCTGGGTAATGGAAGCTCTGCTAACATCTGCTTGTGGTGTTCCTGTTCTCTTTTCTTTTTGCCTGGACTTTGAGACATTCAGTTTCCTCYTGACCTTTCCAAACCTGGTGCTGAAGTGTGGGACCACAGGTAGCTCAGTGCATTGTGCCTGTACATATTTTCTGTGCAGACCTGCCTGAATGGTTGACTCCTGTTTTCTGACCTCCTCTGCTCCTAGAGGTTGTGCCAGATAAGGGAGAAGATACTTCAAAGCATCTCTAAGACATTCCTGCCTCCTGCTATGATTCTATCCTAAGCAGGTCTCTTCAGCACCTGTGCTGTAGCTGCTAAACCCCAGATGGTGACTAACATCACTCACATGGGAGAACATCCTCATGCTGAGCAGGAGAGGGCCTTTGAGCTCAGATTTTTAATGGTTGTGGGTAAAAATTGGACTCTGGTGCCTGCAATCCCATTCAGAACATATGGCAGGAGGTTCAAGGGACTCTTGTGGTCCAAGAAACAGCTGAACTCACACTTCTCATCAGGTTTCAAAGGGTTGCTACTGCTATATAGCCCAACAAAAGGATTTGGTCAGGAAGCATTCCTGGGACTGTAGGGAAATAGATGTCCACCAGATCAAATAAGCCAGGCTTGAAGCAGCTTCCAGCCAGAGTGAGCATCCTTGCTGTGACCACCCTGGATAAATTGCACCTTCTGTTTGTGCCGGCTGCCATCTCATAGGTCATGAGCATGACTTACGCGTTAAGCACCTTTGCGATGCCCTGGGCGACAAGCACGGGCCGGCTGCGGGTAAGTACCGGGGTGGCACTGGGAGCCAGCTGTCCCCCCTGCTTCCCTGTGCTSTGTGTTCCACTCTCATGTGCAGCCAGGGCTGTTCCTGAAGCATGAGCCTCCTCTGGCTAAGAAGCTCTGGCTCTTCTCAGTAGAATTCACTGCTACTAATCACACCCGCCCCAGGCCCTCAGACAAGGAGCCCAACTTTGTCCAAGCAAAGGTCACCATGCTGAGGGACATTTTCCTGTAGGTGGCTGCTGGCCTGTTGGTGCTGAAGCAAAGGGAGCAGTGCAGCACGTGCTACAGTGCACCYCTGCACGGCAGGCAGTCTGTGTCTCCTCTGCTGACCAAAACTTCTGAAATATCAACCTGAGGGACCTTGTCAGCATGGGGAAAAATTGGTCCTTTTTCCATCAAAAGTCTCTGGGAGGAGACAAGCAGCAGCCTATAGCTTAGAGAAGGCCTCTCTGTCATCTTACTGTCTTGCAGGATGGGGTCTGTCTGTGTCTGTCCTGAAGACACATCCAGCAGTTGGTGCTGGCCCTTGTATGCCTACCACGTAGGATCTTTGATGGATCTTTGACTGAGATATTCATATTCTAGGACTGAGATATTTGCAATTGTATGCAGCATTATGTGGTAGATAACTCACCTAGCTGTGCTGATATTCCTGCTTCATAAGATATAAATGTTCATCAGCCTGGTTTTTTATCTTGTTTCTGCAAGCGGGAAGAAGCTGCCTTCCAGGACAGCCTTTATTTCCCAGAAATGTTGATGCCAAATGGCACTTCTTCATCTGCATGACGGATGGAGATAAGGAGTTCTAAAAATACAAGCAGAGATGTTGAATAATTCACCTCAGACCTTCCTGATTTCAGTACTCTGTGTTCGAGCCCTTGATTAAATTTAGTCTGTATCCCAGAAGAGCTCCAAACTTCACTTCTGTCACGAGGCTGGAAAGAGGTGGTGCCCTGATGTGCATTTCCTGAGCTGCAGGTGGCTTTTCCTGCCTCCTGCAGGGTCCTCAGAGATTCCCACACACAAACCCAGGGCAGGAGTGGTGAGAAGATGACTCTTGTTCTCACACACGATGGGTGCAAAGCCAGAATCGACTTTCCCAGAAGAACCTCGTGCTCCTTGTGTAAACCAAAGGCATCTTGCCCTTGCAGGGAGGGACGACGTCTTCGACATCGAGATCGACGCGTACATCCACTGRGTCAGTGCCTTTGTCAAACTGGCCCAGAGCGAATACCAGCTCCTGACAGAAATTGTTCCAGAGCACCACCAGAAGAAGACCTTTGATTCTCTCATCCAGGTCAGTTGAGCCTCTGTTGAGGCTGTTGAGGGAGCCAGGGCCTGCACAGAGCCTGGAGAACATGTGCTCACTGGTACCCCAAATGATGCATCAGCCAAATGATATCAGGAATGGGTGTCCTTCACTGAGCCCTTTGTGCTGCCTAGGCAGAAGTCCTGTTCCTTCCTCACGAGTCTTTGGCTTTGTTGCAGGAGTCATTGGATAACTTGATCATGGAGGGTGATAACATTGTCTCAGCTGCCCGGAAAGCCATCATCCGACATGACTACTCAGCTGTGCTCACAATCTTCCCCATCCTGAAGCATCTCAAGCAGATGAAGCCAGAATTTGACCAGGTCTTGCAGGTAAATGTGATGGGATTGGAGAGGGTCCTGTGGCTTGTGTTACCTGGAGAACTTTTTGAAATGGATTGTCACAGTGGCTTTGAGCAAAGCCATGCTGCTTCTGTCCCCCAGTATGGACTGTAGCTACACAAATGCACCTTGCTCCTATCTGAGCTGATGAAGCAGCAGCTCAGCATCTCCCAGCAGCAGCTCTTTTCAGTTCAAGTCCTGACCCTGATGGACCACCATGATATCTTCCCTTTCTGCTTGGAGGATGTGGGATTTCATGTGTTGTTGATGGTGCTGTAAATATTCTTCTGGCATATGGGGAGCTGAGAATGAGATGCTGGGGTGGGGGYTGAGGTAGGGTAGGTGCTGGGTAAAAGTTCATATATTATTTGTTTTCCTTCTTTGATCTATTGTGGAACTATTCCAGGGAACTGCAGCAGGCACTAAGAACAAACTGCCTGGGCTGATCACTTCCATGGAGACCACTGGTGCAAAGGCACTGGAAGAGTTTGCAGACAACATTAAGGTAGGATTCTCCTCAGTGGTTTCTGATCAGGCATGGAAGAGGTTTTTTTGGAGCAAAACCCCTAGTTTAACTTTCAGCTTTCCATGAGACCGTGTAGTTTCTGACTGAAGCAGGAACTTGCTGGATTGCTTGGGACAGTCAAATACCAAATGCTTGGTGCTGGTTTCAAACACAGAAGGCCTTTGCCTAAGATTCTTAGCAGGCATCCTACAAATAATTTGACATGAGCATCCAGGCCTCTGTAGATACCAAGTCTATCATCTCAAAATTAATCCTATTTAAACAGAAAGGAAAATTGCTGCCTTGAAATGTTTTGGAGGACTCATGTTAAGCTGTTCCTGTGTAAGATGGGCTTGGTGAGTGGTAGGTGAGCTGAAGGTGTGATGGTCACATGCTGAACAGAGCCCTGAGGTTCTGAGCTGCTGTGCCTGGCAGCTCTGGTTTCTGAGCACCAGGAGATGGCACTGCAAGAGCTGGGCTTGAGGGTATTGGGAGTGGCTGCATGAAGAAGCCTTCAGCTCACTTGTAGCAGCAGTTGTATTGTAGATGTCTCCCCTTACATGCTCACCTTATGTCTCTCTCTTCCCTTTTTAGAATGATCCAGACAAGGAGTACAACATGCCAAAAGATGGAACAGTTCATGAACTCACCAGCAATGTACGTGGTGATGATTTGAACCATGCTTTGTGGAAAACAGCTTCTGAAGGAGTTTTAAAAAGACCAGTAGGGAGACTTCCTAAATTAAGGTGTCTTGGCATGAACAATTACACAATTACCTGGCTTCCATGGCAGGATGAGCTGGTGATCCTTGCTCAGCCATGGTGGGACTGTGTGTGGAAAACCCAGCAGTTCAGAGGAGGGTAGTGATTTGTTCTTGAATGCCTCTAAGTGTGGGGGGACAAGTGGTTCTTCATGACCCTTAATAGCAGAGCACAGGAGATGTAATGTTGGTTGCTCCTAAATTCCCTCCTTTGCCTCCAGGCCATCCTTTTCCTACAGCAATTACTGGATTTCCAGGAGACAGCAGGTGCCATGCTGGCATCACAAGGTACACACATGCATGGGGCTTGCTTGGGCATGCAGTTCCTTCCTCAGATTCCCTGGACATCTTCCCTCAAGTGACCAAACCTCAACATGCACTGTGAGCTTGTTCTCCTCCTGTCCTTCCCCCTGTGGTTTGTCTTGTCCTCRGATCTGCCTTGACCACACAGTTGATTGTCTGGAGAATTCCAAYGATGCAGAGTTCCCTGCTCCTGGCAGGTACAGTGAGGATGGTGTTTACTGCTGGTGTGCTCTGAGAGGGGTCCTTTAGCTCCAAGTCTGGCTGTGGCCTGGTACTGTGTGACTGTACTGGAGGGAGGGTGGCTGCTCCAGCTGGCCTCTGTGTGTGAGCAGCACCATCCTCTGCTCAGAGTACAACAGCAGCAGCAAGAATCTCCTCAGCCTTGAGACATGGGCACACTGGGACTCTGGAGCTATTAGTGCATCCTGTCAGAGAGATAAGTTTTAGTTCTGCTCTCCAGGCTGCTGAAGAGACCCACTGGAAATAAATGCATAGATCAGAAGCTGAGAGCTGCTCGTGTAGCAGGGTGGTGCTGCTTATCAGCTGGAGTGGGATTTTTGGTTCTGAGCAGAGCAGCAACTCCAGGCTCTGCAGTGAGCTCTTGGCAGAGCTTGTGCTTTCAAGGAGGTTGGAATAGAGCAGACTGGAGATTCAGGGGGCACAGGGCCCTGAGGAGGCACAGACTGGAGAGGGTTAAAGAGCCCATTAGAAGCAGAGGTAAGAGGAGGCTTAGAGCTGCCTCCAGACTGTTACTTGCAAAGTTCTATTTGGAAATTTTTGCTAATTCTAAATCAACTCAAACTAGGATGTCTCTGCTTTTGCCCCATCTCTTCTAGCACTGCCTTGTGCCTTTTCCACTTGCAAGCTCACTGTGCTCAGGCCCTTCTGGGCCTTGGCTCTCTCTCCTTGGCCAAAGAATTGGTCTGAATTTTTTTCTTGGAACAACCAACTGTTTCCCATGTTGTGCCCTGAATGGTGATGTCAGCACTGTTTGGAAGTCTTGACATGTCTTGCATTGAGATCTCTCTCAGCTGATTGAAAAGTCAGCATAGATTTGAGGTAGCTTTGCCTTGAAAGTGGGTTTGGACCGATTTGGAATGAGGTGTTGTGCTAAATACAACCAATGACAATGCAAACAATGTCTCCAGCAGSGGAAGGAGGCTGGACTCTGCCTTTCCTCTGTGATCTCCATTCCATTTGTGGCCTTGGAGGGACTCCTGCCTGCTCTCCTGTGCACCTGCTGTGGCTGCTCTGTGTTAATATCTGCTTTGTTCTCAAAGGAATGGTGGTCTCTAACCTGTCTTTTTGCACTTCTGCATTTCTTTTTCTCTCTCATCCCTCCCCTTTTCTCTCTGCTCTGCCTAATCTCTGTAGTTCTTGGGGACACATACAATATTCCTTTAGATCCCAGAGGTAAGCAAACTTACCACACCTACCTGTTCATATTGCCTCGGACTCTGGTGATGTATGTTAATTCTTTATCCTCCAGCAGTTGTAAATAGATTACCACATAATTGAAAAGGGGGAAAAGGGGAGGGTAAATAATCCTTGCCAGTGGGCTGGAGAGAATAGGGAGGGCTTGTCAGCAGCAGACAATGAGGGATGCCACAGGAGCTGAAACAGGCTCAAGACACTCTGATGGCACTGACTCTCTTTGGCACAGGTGGCAGATTGGCCCAGCTGCTGTCATGCTTTATCCCACGTGCACTCAGCTCCTTATTGTCCAGCTCCCAGCAACAGGAGCTCGAGGCCTTTCCCATGGGGTGCTGCTGAYCTCAGACCACCCGAGCTGGGTCTGGCTGCCAAACTCTCTGGAGGGGACAGGAGGAGGTGGCCACCCCACGTGTCCTGTGGGCCCCATGCCCACAAGCCCTCGAGGGCAGAAAGGCATCTCCAGACAGGAGCATGTGCCAGCCTGGAGTCTCTGCTGCCTGCAGGGGCAGCCTCCCATGCTGGCACAGTCCCTCCCAGAGCCAGGCAGGCCCTGAGCAACCATGGGGATGGCTGAAGCTTTCCAGAGCCCTTCTGCTTGTTTCAATTACTGCTSTGTGCTTGCTGTTAACAGCTCCAGSTCATTGTTCTCTGATTGCCAGTTTCTAGTGCTTACCAACACTCTTCAGGCTGGGGCAATGGATGGGGAGGAGGAGTTTTATGATTCTTTCTGATCAAAAGGATGTTCCCGGAGCACCTGGAAGGAAAGGAGATATTTTTGCCAGGGTGCTCTGCATTTGATGCAGACACAAGGACTGAGGGTGCAGAGCTCTTGCCCCCTCAGCCTGGATGAGCTGCTGACAGTGGGCTCTGGAGCAGGAGCTATGTCACTGTCAGTGGGAGCTAATTCCATAGCAACAGGGATGAGGAATAGGGGCAGGCTGACCACACACCCCCTCTTCCCAGGGCATGTTAACTGGCCTAAGACTTTCCTTTCAGAGACCAGCTCCTCAGCCAGTAGCTACAGCTCAGAGTTCAGCAGGAGGCTGCTGAGCACCTACATCTGTGAGTACCCTGCACACCTTGGATGCCTTGGGGTTTTAGCTTTTGTATTTTTCATCTATTTGTAATCCTGCAATTCTTTAGTGTTTTACTCCAAACTCCATATACAGTGTTAGCTACTGCTTTCCCAGTTTGGTCAAACAGAACAATTCCTCTCTAGGCCTGGGAATCAAGGACACCTCACTGTCTCAGGCCCCAAGAAATATAAACAAAATTGAGTTGGGGGGAGGGAGGAGCAAACTTTGGGTAAATGACTTCATTACCTAAAGCTGTAATTGAAAGATTAACCCCCAATATGCAAATAGACCAAACTTATAAAATTATGAAAACCCATAACCCTGTCCATTTTTGGGTGTAGCTCTAGGAGGGGGGGGCTGAAATGTACCTGAAGGACCTTCAATAAATAGAACTGCTTTTTATTCTTTTCATTTTGTTGAGCCTCTGTTTTTAGGTAGCCCCTAGAAGGCATCAGCTTCCTGCATGTGCCCCATGGACATGCCATCACTGGGTTCATTCCTGGGTGAAGAGCACAGGCTGTGTCTCTTCTCCATGTGATCTTTCCATGTGATTTGAGCTGGAGTCTGATGGGAGGGATGAAAAAAGGGTCAGACTGGGAGTTTGGCTGTTAGAGTAGGACAGGACAAAGCACASTGCAGCAGCTCACTGTGCTGCAGAGCTGTTCCCTTAAACCATTGTCACCTTCAACCCCATGAAGGCTCCCAGCTGCCAAAGGGGAGTTCAAGAAAGTGACATCAATGACTTCTCTTTCTGTTACAATGGAGAGCAGGTCCTTCAGCTTCTGAGACCTGAGCTTGCATTGGGGCAGGTTCTGGGGGTTCCTCTGAACCCAAAGTGCACCTCCATTGCCATGGCATGGAAGGCAGCAGTTTGCAGAGAGGCTCTGCTGAAGAAAATCTGTGTAAGGACTGTTGAGTACATGTGATTGTAGCCTTTGTGCAGGCAGTCAGGCATGTGCTGTTCACTTTGCTGTGGGCCCACAGCTTGGTTTACTTTGTCAATAATAAGTTTCAGTGCAAAACTTCTTGTTCTGTYTTTTTCCCTCTTTAAGGCAAAGTTCTGGGCAACCTGCAGCTTAACCTGCTTAGCAAATCCAAYGTTTATGAAGACCCAGCTTTGAGTGCCATTTTTCTGCATAACAACTACAACTACATTCTGAAATCTRTGGAGAAGTAAGTGTGTGTCCTGAGTGAATGTCCCTCGAGTCCAAGGCTGATTGGATGGTTTTGGAGCTCTGCATTGAGAGCATTTACTTGCCAGCCTCATATCTGCTTTTTCTTCYTCCTTGAAACTGCCTCTTTGAAGGTTTTGCAGTATTATAAACATCACATTACCTGAGAGTGGAAGATAAAAGCATTAGGAAATGCCTTAGGTTTTAGAGAATCCTTTGATCTTGGGAGGATTGAGGATGTGGCTGTGGAAAGTAACTCAGATTTGCTTCTGTCTCCCAGTTRGCTCATTTCAAGGAACATTTTATTGTGAAGGGCTGAAAGGAGCTTGTTGATGGGGGTTGAAATGCTGCCATCCTGAAAGCAGCTCAGAGAGCAGCTGGCTCAGGTGCTTCCTCAGGTTTCCTGCTCTTCCAGGTCTGAGCTGATCCAGCTGGTGGCTGTGACACAGAAAACAGCTGAGAGGTCCTACCGGGAGCTCATTGAGCAGCAGATCCAGACCTACCAGCGCAGGTCGGTGACATCCTCTGCCTCTGCCTTGCTTCTGGCACTTTGGGAGCTCTCTGGGAGCTGCTGGAGCAGTGGGAGGGATTCACCTAAACCAGAAACTTGGCTAAAAACAAAGCACAGTATGTTTGGTTTCCAAGCAATTAATCCATCCTGGGAAGGGGTCACTGTGGGAAGTTTTGGGGTGTGTATTGTCTGAGTTGGCCTTTGGGTCACAGGTGAAGACAGAGGTGCTCTGGTAGAGGTGTGAGTAACTCTGCTTCTCTCCCATCTCATTGCACATGCAGCTGGTTGAAGGTGACAGATTACATCTCTGAGAGAAACCTGCCTGTCTTTCAYCCAGGAGTGAAGGTGAGAGGATGGGCAAGGATGGGCTTGACATGACAGAAGTTGRCAGAAACACCATCTCCTTTGTCTTAAAAACTTCTCAGAAACCTCCTTTATATCACATGGCAGTATCACTCTGCAGAGTGACCACTGTGGCTGGCACAAGTGGACAGCAGCAGTGCCTTCTGATCTCCCCTGCCCTAGATTCATCCAAGTCTTTTAATCTCTGCCTCCATTCTTACATCTTCACTTAAGCAGATGCCTCTATTTTGGATTTTCAAAACTCTGAGACCTTCCCTTGGAAAGGGTTGGAAGCATGAAGAACTCTATTTTATGTGTGTTCTGGCTAAAAATTATCCTTGTTGACCCTGCTTCAGCTTGGGTGTGCTGCTCTCTGCACCTCTCTCCTCACTGCTCTACGAGAGGGAATCCAAACCAAGTACTGGGTATTGCTTAGGTTGGATGGGGAGCTGTGGGCAAACARTGGTGTTGGATATTTATTTCTGGAGATGAAATAAGATCCTTTCCCTCCTTGTTGCAGCTCAAGGACAAGGAGAGGCAGATGATAAAGGAGCGCTTTAAGGTAAGGAGCTGTTGGGTGGTGTCAGAACGTCCCTGCTTGACTGGGACACAGATCTGCCTGAGGAGGAGACCTCTGGTGATCAGCAGGGGAGGGAAGGAGCATCAGACTGATTGCAGATGGGATTTTGTCTTTGGACAGGGTTTTAATGATGGGCTGGAGGAGCTGTGTAAGATCCAGAAGGCCTGGGCAATCCCAGACATGGAGCAGCGGGACAAAATCCGCCGGGCACAGAAAACCATTGTGAAAGAGACCTATGGTGCCTTTTTGAGCAGGTGAGACCTCCTGCAGCACTGTCCTCTCCTCTTTGGGTTTACTGAGGTCTTTGGGGCCTTGCATAGCTTGAGCAAGCCACTTTTCTATTGTCCTGTCTTAGCTTTTCTGCTTTGCACACTCAGACATCCCCAAGCTGACCTTGAGTGTTTGCAGACATCTGCTGTCACCCTGATTCCTTGGTCAGTGAGCACAAAGCCCTGAGCCACCCTGGGCTGTTCATGTAAAACTTGTGAGGCCAGTTGTAACCAGGTCACTTGCTCTGCACAGGATTCTCTGTCACTGAGTGGGGTGTGCTGGAGCTGATTTGTGACAGGGGAGGCACCAGTGGGTCTCTCTGCTGTGTTTGTTTGTCACCTGTTTTCTTTTGTAGATTTGGCAATGTGCCCTTCACCAAGAACCCTGAGAAATACATCAAATACCAGGTCGACCAGGTGGGGGAGATGATTGAGAAGCTGTTTGACACYTCAGCATAAATTTCCAGCTGTCGTGAACTCTCCAGCTGCCAAGTACAAGCCAGTGCTCTCTCAGCAACCCTTGGGACTCCCTTCCCTTCTCCCCTGCCCCATTGTGGTGGGCAGGGTGTTATACTTGTATTTATCAGATTTATAAACCTGTGGAAACACTAACTCCTGGCTMTCTTTGCTCTGGATCCATGGGATAAGGCAAAGTCTGCCCTGTGGGCTCCTATCMTGGCACATCCACCTCACCTGGGTTTGTGTTAATTCCTTGATGTGCAGCAGACAGGGGCAGTGTGTTTAAAAACAAAAAGAAAGAAAAATACACGACCAAAAAAACCCTGTATGGGTAGAGCCCTTTTGTTAGGGGCAGGAGGCTGTGAGCTCCAAATGGTGCCACCTGCTTCCCTGATGGGTTTTGGGAATCTCAGTTCTGTAGGATCCCAAATTATTTTCACATTGTTAATCTCAGCTGTTATTTAGTTCAGTCATGGGGCTCAATGCTGAAT
Organism: Sporophila hypoxantha; assembly: GCA_002167245.1. NCBI lineage: Eukaryota > Metazoa > Chordata > Aves > Passeriformes > Thraupidae > Sporophila > Sporophila hypoxantha. Next base: position 1,163,466 of record NDFG01000151.1, on the reverse strand, counting down.
CTGGGGTTTGGGGGTGCCTGGCAGGGCTGCAGTCCAGTCATGTACAGGGATGTTTTACCCCAAAACCAGACCTGTGTCAGTGCTCTGTGCCATGTGAGGCAGTGGGGTGATGGCAGGGCCTGCAGCTGTGACAGAGCAGTGGAAGCAGAGGGAGCTCCATGTGGCCTGGCTGGGTGCTGCTCCTTATTGACCTGAGGCAGAGCAAGTGTTCCCATAGTGGTTTCCACTCAGCACCTTCCTCCCATCCCTGTTTTTCTTTGTCTCCTTCTTCCTAAATCCAATGCATCTCCTCCCTGCAAGCAGCCAAGCCCATTCCCTTTGTTTAACTGTGGGGATCACGTGAAGAGCAAGTGCTGCTCTCCCTCGTGCCTTGGAGCATTCCTGGCAGGCTTTGAGAGGGGAGCTGGACTCTGACACTTTGCACCAAGGCTTTTCAGGGCGTTGGGGTACCTGTGCTGAACCTGTGCTCTCTGGCCAGGCACTTCCTGCTCCCCTCTCCCTCTCCTGCTGCCTGCTCCATTGTTTGTCTGTAACAATGAAACCCAGGGTTTCCATAGAGCAAGGAGCACTCACAATAGCTGCTGCTTTGCAGCTTGGAGCAAATCCATTATTCACCTGAGCAGTGCTTACAGCAGAGTGTGCTGGGGTCTGATCAGCCCAGCAGTGGAAGAGCTGTTGGATGTTAGAACCTGGATGAGAGCACAGTTGTGCTGTGACAGACCCAGCTGCCTGCCTCCTCAGACAGATGTTTTTCAGGTAGCTCCTGCCCTTTCTGAACCCCTGGCCTCCTCTTCCTCAGCCTGGTGTAGCAAATGCCTGAAAACAGCAGTTGTGACAGGCTCATCCAGCCCAGAGCTGGACACAGTGTGAGTTCAAGTCTTGACAGCACCTGACTGTTTTTGTGGGTGACCATGCAGGCTCACAGTGCCAACARTGAGCCCTCCCTGCAGAAACCTTCCTCCTGCTGTCAAATGTCTCAAATGTCTGTGGAACCCTAAGATCCTGTACTTGCTGATTTTAACAAGAGCCTCTGGAGGCTGGCAGGCGCCGGGCAGTGTTTTTATACACAAGCAGTGCTCTGCTGATTTGTGTTTCATGCAGTGTTGAGTCTGCTGGATACACACCCTGACATTCACCAGAAGGAGCTGGATTCCATCTTTCTGGCTCTGTTTCTGACACTGCAGCAGTCTGATATGAATTTCTTTCTTGAGGAGAGCGCGTGGAATTCATGCTGAGCTGTAAAACATGTTTTATTGCAGCTGTTCCCAGGGTGAGTCAATTCACCTGGAACAGTCACAGGGAAAGCCAGGAGAGGGGAGGGGGAGCTTTGCCTGCAGCTTTATTGAGCACCTGAGCTTTAGTGTGCAGGAGCTGAAATCCTCCCTGAGCTGATGCTTTTGTGCCAACCAGAGCCCAAAGAAAAGGTGTGAGATCGTCCAAGGGTCTGGGATAGGGCCACATCCTGTTCTCCAGAGGCTCTGGGAATGCCTCTGCATGGCCACCACCATAGAGGCCTTTCTGGGCTTTGCTGTCAGCCTGTTGCCCCAGGAAAGCTGTACCAGACCAGGGCTGGGGGGCAGATGCAGCCAGAGATGGGATGTAAAATATCCTGGTCCCTCCAGCAGCAGCACCAGTAGCTGACTGCATTGTTTCTACRCCAGGGATGCTCTGGCTGCATCTGGAGGAAGGAATGGGGGTWGGAGGCTGCTGGGGGCTGATATCTGCAGTAAGGAGGAGCTGGGGGTGATGATTCCCGGGGTGAACAGGTAACTTCTGCTGCTCCCAGGTGGCAATCCAGACCCTTATTTCCCTCATTTAAAGGGAAAGCTGAGCCACCAGGTCCCTGTTCCCTAAATCCAGGCTCCCACTCAGCCTGGCTGTAAGCATTCCCTCACTGTCTGCCTCTCCCTGCTCAGGGGAGGAGTGTGGGGAGCCAGAGCTGCTTTGGGAGCAGCAGCAGTMTTGTCCTGAGCCACCCCTTCCTCCAGGCTGAGCTGTGTCCAACCCCTGCAGCGCCAGGGGAGGGCCCCGTGAGCTCCCTGCCTTTTTATGGTCAGGAATGTGTTTGCAACACGTTAATTAACAGCGACCATGGTGGCCAGCACAGCCCGACCCTCTCAGAGCTGAGCCCTTCCTGCCCCTCTGAGAGCTGAGTGGAGCCTGGAGTCATGCTGAGACCATGGCAAGGGGCCACAGATGAGGCTGGACCCCCTCTGCCTCCCCTTTTGCTTCCCCCAAGGCTCCTGTGGGGTCTGACACCCTTCCCTCACCTCCTGTTCTGCCCTGACACAGGGAATGTGTCTCTATATCCAAGGTTTTGGGGCCAGAGCCCCATTTCTCCCTTATTTTTTAGCTGCCCTGCACCCATGCTGGGGGCTGTGCCAGGGTCTGGGGGTGCTCTCTGCTGCCTCCTCAGACTGGAGAGCAAGTTTGGCAGAGTAAACATTTGAAAACAAACCCACAAACCAAAATAACTTCTCTAACCCTAGTGATAAATCTGTGTGCAAAGCCCACTGCAAAGTTCACYCTGAGGTTTCAGCCAAGTGTCCCTCACCTCCCTYCCCACTCCTGGGCTTGATGGGAGCTCAGTTCAGCCTATTCATTTTTCACTTCCAGTTAAATATTCTTTTATTTAATTTTAGCTGGAACATAAGGACTTGCAGTGCTCTTAATTTAAGATAAAACCTCCCAGGGGAATGGACCAGGAACCCATTTCTCTCAGCTGGGAGCAGCATGGTGAGTGTCAGCAGATCCTGATGCTCTTGTCTTTTCCATCTGGGCCTGATATGCTCTGTTATTTGAGGGGGAAYGTAGCTTCTGAATATGGTTTTGTGTTGGCAGCACAACCTTGTGTTTGCCCTTGGAGGGCTCATCAAGGCACGGGCTGGGTGGGAGGGTGATGGTTTCCTCCTCAGAGCAGGGACAATGTCAGATAAGCTGGAGGGGGCTTTTTTCTCTAATTCTGAATTTGCTGTGAACAGTGTAATGATCTGGCCCAGGCTTCCCTCTTACACCTGCAGCCAAGTGAGAGTCAYTGGATGGGTGAGGATCCATAAAATAAGAGGGGGGTGTTGGATGTGTCACAACAGAGCCCTGACCTTGCTGTCTGACCATCACCAAGCCCCTCTCTGCCCCTGGAGAGGGTGASAGCAGCCATGTGAGCCGTGTCAGAGGGGATTTGGGGGTGCTGGAGGCAGCAGGGAGGTGTAGCCCCCCAGTCTGGGAGCTGTGCAGAGCCTGCCCCCAGCCTGCTGTCACCCTTTGGGACCTCATTGCTGAGCAGTGACCAGAAATAAGCAGGGGCCAGTGGTGCCCAGAGGGGCCACAGTGATGCTTTGGGCTGGGAGCTGAGGAAGGGCTGGCCTGGGATGGGTCTGGGCAGTGGCTGGGCAGCTCTAGAGCAGCAGCAGGGCAGGGCAGGGTCAGCCATGGGCTTGGGAGGCTGCTGGAAAGGCTGGGGTGGGATGGATGGGGGAGCAGAATCAGTGTCTCTGACAGGGGCCTGGGGATACTGCACCCCTGCCATGCCAGCACAGGGACCTGTGCCCTTGGGCAGTGCAGAGGGGTGGGCCAACACCTCCATCCCCAAGGTGAGCTGCTAACTGCCCAGAATTGAACCCCTCAGTGTGTGTGGGATCCATTGGAAGCAGATCCTGTGGCTCTCAGAGCAGAGGTAGATGAGAGCCCAAGGAAAGTGAGGCTTTTAGCTGTGTTTGTGCAGCTGCTTCAATGTTTTCCCTGGCTGTGAAGGGTTGAGCAGGGAGATAAATGCAGATGTAATTAATGGAGCTGCTTATATGCTGCTCTCTGTGACTTATGCTGGGAACAGGACTAGACTAAATATCACCATCACTGATAGGAGGAGGTGGCCAATTTATGGCCCTCTCTGTGGGGAGAGGAAGATCTGGTTATAATAACACTCAGCAGGGGAAAAGAAATGTTTTACAGTCAAAAGCTTCTCAAGAAAAAAAGGCCAAGCACTGGGGCTGGGTGGAGGAGGAGCAGACCCCCAGGGAGAGCCAGGGTCCTGGACAGAAATACCCATCCCAGCCTGGGGAGCTCTGCTGTGGGGATTCACKACAGTGAACTCTGTGCAGACAGACTTACAGCCTGTGTAAGGGCAGTTTATAGAGACCTGACCTTCATGGGGGCTGTTGGGGGAATTGTAGGGATGRACAGCTCATTTCAACTCCCTGCACTTTGGCCACCAACCCTGGCTGTGCTCTGCCACGGGGTTTTCAAAAGGCTGACTCGGTCCTAATCCCYTAATGTTCTTCTGGTAAACAAGAGGAAGAATTTCACTCACAGCCCTTGGCTGGTGGCAGTCACAGGGCTCAGGCACCCTGGAGCCTTTGCAGGGTTCAGAGGTGGGAGTGTGAATCACAGCAGCCTCTTGTGGGCAGTGTCACTCAGCGTGCAYTGACATTCCTGTGCCGCAGTGCTCCCCTCCGGGGATGTGCGCGGGCATCTCCCACATCCTCCATCCCCCCTCAGCTTCCCTGCCTCCAGCAGGACCCACCACCCCCCAGCCTCTCCTCCACTGCAGCTGTGGGGCTTCCCAAAGGAGCTGGACACGGCAGGRGGGGTGGAGGGGCTTTATTTATTCCCAGGTTTGCTGGGCACTCCCAGCTCTCACTCAGCCCTGGGTGTCCCAGCACAGTGTCAGTGCCCTGCTTGTTTCCTGCTTGAGATGCTGAGCTGTCCCCAGGCTGTGCAAAGGCATTAAAATCCTTCCCCTACCATGGCTCCATGGCTGTGCTTCCCTGGCAAACAACCTCCCTCCCCTTGGTCCTTGGTGACCTTCTGTGCTTTGCTCCTAGATTTTCCTACCTGAGCTGGGTTTGTGCCCAGTGCTGCCCTGGGATGCAGTTCCTAAACCAAGACTTTCCAAATYTCTCTAAAAGTGCACCCACAAGCTCCAGATGCTGTGCTGGTTGSAGGGGCCAGAGCTTTTCACAGGCTCTGGGCATAGATGCAACAGGGAGTAAGTCCATCCATGACAGAGGAGCAGGTGTTTACACATGGCAGTGGATTTTTGGGTTTGATCTCTCTGCTCTCAGCAAGTGCTTGGTGGAAGCAAATCCTGTCCTTGGTTGTTCTTGGCTGAGTTTGTGTCAGCAGCATCACGGTTGTGATTTCTGGGTGCATTTGAATGAAAAGGATTCAACTGGACCCAAAACATCGCCCGGCCCCAGGCCTGGAGGAGACTGCAAAGCCCTGGGGTGGCAGGGAGCTCTGCTAGCTGACGTTGAAGGTGACAGAGGAGCCATCTGCTCTGTGCTGCTGCCCCTCCAGCCCTGCCTCCCCCCAGGGCTGTGCCGGGACCCTGCAGCGCGCGGCCGAGCGCCCGGGCAGGGCTTCGCTCAGCTGGGTCACCTCGCTGAGCTCTGCCTCCAGCGTGCTGAGCGTGTGGGCAGCCTGGGCCACGTGCACCCTGTGCGCTGCCTTCTGGTGCAGGAGGCAGCTGAAGATCTTCTTGAAGCCCTTGCGGAAGTGCTTGGAGACCAGGGCGTAGACGATGGGGTTGACGCAGGAGTTGGCGTAGGAGATGACGTGCGAGAGGATGCGCAGCACGTACGTGGAGTGGTTCAGGGGGAAGTACCCGAACCACACGCACAGGATCACCAGGTGGTGGGGCAGCCAGCAGAGGCAGAACAGCACGGCCACAATGATGATCATCCTGGTGACCTTCCTCTTGGCCTTCTTGGACTCTGACATGTCTTGGAGAGGGTCCACGGACCGCCACAGGTAGCGAATAGTCCGCACGTACGTGAGGCTGAGGATGAGCACGGGGATGATGTAGCTGAAGATGAAGGTGCAGGTGTCCATGATCTTSCGCTGGGAGATCTCCCAGATGGGGTGGCAGACGGTCAGGTTGGCCAGCTGGAACTCCTGGTAYTAGCTGAGGTAAGGGCCCGAGAAGATGAAGGAGAGCCCCCAGATGAGACAAATGGCCAGGAGGGCGTTCCTGGGCGTCCTCAGCTCCCTGGAGTGCAGGGGGTATCGTATGGCCAAGTACCTGCATGGCAAAGGGAGAGGGACATGGCTGCAGCCCTGGGGAGGGCACAGCGAGAGCATCGCCAGGAGCAGGTTGGAGAGAGGGCAGAAATTATGGATTTGGGATTTCCAGAGTAGTGAACTGATTCCCTGGTGCTTCTTAGGGACCCTGTGCAGCACAAAGGATTGAGGAAGATTCWCTCCCTGACCCTGTCACCCTCTGCTCTTGGCAGTGGTTGTGGGGACAGTGGGGATGGTCCTATTCTTTCCCTCCCCTAATCCACCCTCACTTGACCACCAGTGTCTGGCACAGTGGAGCAGTGAGGATACAAAGGCAGGAGCAAGTGCCCAGGATCCTCAGACAGAGCATTCCTTGTACTGGCACACGTGAGAGCACATCACCCCTTTTCAGCTCTGTAATTAGCTGGTCCCTTAATTGCACCCACATCTGAGGCTTGRGCAAGCCCTCCCTTGCTCAACACGTGTTCCCTCTGCTCCATGGGATACAGGGGGAGAGGCAGCCCCTGGGGGTGCTGTCAGCAGCCAGTGCAGGGCTGTGCTGGGATGGCAGGACACATCCAGCCGGGCTCCAGGGCCTCCCAGGGGACTGGCACGGGGACTGGCACGGGGACTTTCCACATCCCACCTCACAGGGTTTGGGCACTGAGTGGAGCAGCACCGGGAGCTCCCAGCCTCTCACTTGCTGCAGGGTCACAACTCACCGGCCCTTGCAGAGGCAGSGACTGGGGTAAAGCACAGGCAGGAGCACCAGGCTTCCCAGCAAAACCCACCCTGGAACAGGCTGGGATAACCACTGGGACAAGGGACTTGCACAGGGACAGAAAGGGGCTATTTGCTAATAGAAGGGGAGGGTGGGAAAATCAGTGTGTCAGCTCAAACATCCCAGTGGCTTTTTCTCCTCAAGGTCTGCCTGCTTTGCCAGGGGCTGTTTGGGGGGAAGGGGCTCTCACTGTGCATCCCAGGAAGAGCCAGAGCTGCACAGGGACTGAGCTGTTCTTCTTTCTCATTTTTCATCCCCACTTCACTGCCAGGGCCAGTGAAAAATCTCAATCTTACAGTCCTACAGTTTTGGGGTCTGAAAGCTTCCTCCAGCTGGGCACTGGGGCCGGGGATCCCCCTCTGCAGCATAATCCCCTAATACTGGGTCCTTGCACTTCCTCACACACATCAACTGGGAAATGCTCCTCGATTCCCCCAGGAGCCCRGGGAGATCACAGCAGTCAGGATTTAGCTCCAGGGGAATCTGCCCCCTCCCTGCCCCGGTGGGATCCAGAGAAAGGAGAGCCTCAGGATGCAGCCAGCCCCTCCCCTGCTCCCTCTCCTACCTGTCCAGGGACACGGTGGCCAGGGTGAAGCTGCTGGCYTACATGGTGAGGTAGATGAAGAAGTGCACGGCCTTGCACATAAAGGGCCCGAACACCCATCCCTCCAGGGTGTAGATGGTGGCTTGGAAGGGGACGCAGAAGAGGATGAAGCAGAGGTCGGCCACCCCCAGGTTGAGGATGAAGAGGTTGGTGGTGTTCTTCACCTGCCCGTTGCGCAGCAGCACGGCCAGCACCAGGCTGTTGCCCACGGTGCCCACGAGGAAGATGATGAAGTACACGAGTGGGATGATCACGGACTCGGGCTGCCAGCCCCCCCCGGAGCCCGCCAGAGAGCCGTTCATGGCCGGGAGTGCTCGGCCAGGGGCTGGAGGGGGCACCGTGCGTGGAGAAAGCATCGGGGGCACACGGGGTGAGGGGGGCACAGGGAGATCCGTGCGGGGRGCAGGGAGAGCACGGTGGGGGGCACAGAAGGGAGGAAAAGGGAAAGGGGGTGCAGGGAAAGGTCAGCGAGGAGCACACAGGAAAAGACGTGCAGTGGGGAGTGCAGCAGGGATGCAAAGGAAAAGGGGGTGCAGGGAGAGGTCAGCGGGGATTGCAAGGGAAAGGGGGTGCAGGGAGAGCCCGCTGGGGAGCACAGCAGGGATGCACGGGAAAAGGGGGTGCGAGGAGACTGCAGCGGGGATGCACGGGAAGGGGGAGAAGCGTGGAAGGGGAGCACGGAGAGCGCACGGGAGCCGCACGGGGAAGGGGGTGCATGCGGAAGGCGAGTCGGGGTCCCGCGGGGCGCACGGGGGAGCCGAGCGGGGTCCGCCGGGCGCAGGGGAGCCGTGGATGGGGCCCCGGACCGCTTCCGGGGGCCTGTCCTCCTGCGTGGCGTGCGGGAGCGGTATGGGCCGGGCTCGGCGGGGCGCTCCGGCGCTCTCCGTGCCCGGCGGAGCGGGGGGATGCCCGGCGGTCGGACTCCGGGTCGCGTTTGCGGCAGCTCGCCCCGGCCCCCCGCATTCGCGCGCCCGGGCACGGGATCCGCGCCCCGAGGGCAGGGAATCCGCACCGCTGGCCCTCGGGGGCTCAGGGCTCGGGCCGGGCCGGGTTGCCCTGGGATGGGTGGGAAATGTCACTCGGGGCTGTTACCCAGGGAGGGGCTGGGGCCAGCCGGGCTGGGCGCCCCAAGGGAGATGCACCACCAAAGGGAATGGGCACCCAAAAGGAGATGGGCACCCAAAGGGAGATGGGCACCCAAAGGGAGATGGGCACCCCAAAGGGAGATGGGCACCCAAAGGGAGATGGGCACCCAAAGGGAGATGGGCACCCAAACGGAGAAGGGCACCCCAAAAGGAGATGGGCACCCAAAGGGAGATGGGCACCCCCAAGGGAGATGGGCACCCCCAAGGGAGATGGGCACCCCAAAAGGAGAGATGGGCACCCCAAAGGGAGATGGGCACCCAAAGGGGGGCGTCTGCGGGGTTTTCTTATCGCCTCCCCCATCAGTAGCCGCTGAAAGAGGGTTTGTTTGTTCACCCCCCGGGGCTGCAGGGCTGGTTTGTCGGAACGGGGATCCTCTGCCAGCGAATGTGTCCGCATTGTCCAGCGGGCAGCGAAATCCTCGCACCAYAACACCCGAGGTGAGGTTTTCAGGAGAAACTGCGTTTCTCCCCTCGGCTGGGAAAGCACTGTGATACATTGCAGCGAGAACAAATCTTTTCCGTGCCGTGTCTTCTTCCTGCAGAATTGCCTTTTTGTCCTGCACGGGTGGGAGCAGCSGCTGCAATCGGCTCTCCAAGGACTCTCCGTCTCACCCCACCCCAGCCTGCCTTGTTTTGCTTCTGTGGAGAGGGAAACATTTAATGCGTCGATTACTCCTGTAACTAACTCACCCGCCGTGCTGGGGGCTCTGGGGACACTGCCAGCCCTGGGACACGGCCACCAGAGCACACGGAGCCCGCTCCACCCTCGGCTGCRCAGCCCCACAAAACCTGCTCCGGTCCGGAGGTGACCAGACCCCTTTGGGGTGAGGATGCTCCGTGGTCCTGATGACATCCCACCGGGAAAAACAGGCAATAATATAAAATGCAAAGCTGTGTTTTGTGTCAGGTACAAACAGGTGACGTGTGTATTTGTGAGTGCACCGACAGTGGGAGAGCTGTGAATTTTAATAATAACTGAAGAAAATGAAGCATAAAAAAAGGCCTTTGAAATTAACCCTAGTTGATTTAGGAGCATTGGAATTAAAGCGTTAAAGATGTTGCTTTTTGCTTATAGTTAATCCATAAAGAGCTCTGCAACAACAACCTTTTGAAGTATAATTTTAGAATATTACTTGTATCCTTGAAACTATAGCTTTGGAATATATATAAAGGAAATATNGATGGGATTTGTCTTCCTTCTGTCAGAAACTAGACCACGACCATCTGGGGATACTCCTTTAAAAACACATCCTGAGAAAAACTAAATCACAATAGTGTATAGAATTGTGATGTAATAATTTGGAATAAATATTGCTGATGAATAAAAAATTAGAAATAGAAACTGCTGAAAGAAACTGATGAGTACCCCTATAAATACCTGTAATCCTCAATTATCGGTGTGCAGTTGGAGGGAAAACTTCCCCCACTGTACCCAGCGCTGTATTGCTCATACTTTACCATATTAAATAATAAATTGATTGCTGCTTGAATATTGGCCTAGTCAAGCTTCTTATTTATAAAAATAAGGAGCAGCACAGCGGGAATTCGGGCACCCCACAGGGCTCYAGGAGCTGCTGAGGCACGGAGCACAGCTCTGCCTCCCTCTGCATGTCCCCAGGGAGCCGCTCCTGTGCCACAGCCCCAGCCACGACCATGGGGATTGCTGGAATCTCGTGGGAAAGCCTGGCCCCAGGGAGGTTTCACCCCGTGGGACCTGCCCTATGTCCTCAGACACCACAGGGTATTGGGATGGTGGTGCTGGTGGTGTCTTTGGTCAGCCTGCAGAGAGGCTGGGTCCATCCTTAGGCTGCAGAGTGAGATTATTAAAAAAAATAAACCCAAGGGAAAACAGTTTCTTCCCAATAGCAGTAAAACTCGGGAGTAGCAGGATAGAAATAAATAGCAGCAAAATATATTCTTGTCCTGAGACCTAGATYGGTTATTTGGGCAGGGATGCAGGAGGATGATCCAGATCCCCAAAAGCAAGATGCTCTGGCCAAAATCAACAGGAAAAGGCTAAAACCAATAGGAAAAGGCCAAAACCAAGAGGAAAAGGCCAAAACCAATAGAAAACAGGCAAAATCGATAGGAAAAGGCCAAAGCCAACAGGAAAAGGCACCCTGTGGGGCTGGCAGAGGGATGTGAGTGCCTGTAACTCTCTGGGTTTGTTCTCTGCAGCAGTCCCTGTGACACCAAAGGCAGCTCAGCCCCACTGCAAGGCTCCCTCAAGGCTCTGCAGGTGGAGTTCACACACCCAGGTGGTTTTATCCTCCCATTTCCAGGTTCCAGAGGAATCCAGAGGAGCAGCAAAGCTTCCTGCCAGTGTGCAAGAAAGGTGCTGTGGCAGAAATYTTCCTGTGCCACACCTGGTGGCTGTGCTGACACTGGAATAGGTCCTTTGGGGTGCTTTTTTGGGCACCTGAGGGTGGGTGCTGCTGTGCCAGCCTAAGCCAAGCCTGTGTGAACTGCCCCAGCTGCAAGAGAGGAGCTGTTGTTTGTGAAATGGGCTTTAATTGCTGTGCCTGCTCAGTTCAGCATCGTCCTGGAGCACCGTTTGGTTCAGATAGGGAATGAAATGAATCCCTGGGAGATGCATTGGGAGCCTGGAGCAGGGAGTTTAAAAGATGTGCACAGAAAACTGCCACTTGAGGACATGGTTGATTTTTATTTTTTTTTTTCCCTTTGAGCTTGCTGTCTACGAGAGGAAAGGAGAAGTTTGAAATCAGGAATAACAGGTCACAGCTGAGCCCTTGGAAGGGGAGAGGAACCAAATTGCTTCTGGGAGTGTGACAGCAAAGTGCAGCCCGGCAGGCAAAGATGGGTCTGGGGGCACGAGCAGCTCTTGGAGCAGTTTGTGCTCATAGAGATTCACGTAAATATCACCATTAGGTGCTCCAATAGATTTGGTGATTGTCCCAAACGAGCTATTCAACCCTACGTGCAAAAGGACCTGGTCTTTAGTGCTTACACCACGAAACAGCTCCGGGGTGAGGTGAGGTCAGGCAGGCTCTCCTTTCCCAGCTGCACTGCCCGAGGGGTTGAGGCTGCTGGAGGCTGCAGGATTTCAGTGCTTAGCCCGGGGGAATTTAAAGCCCCTCTCCCCAAGGGCTGCCCAGAGCAGCAGGCTCAGTGTCCCGGGAAGGGGCAGAGGGACGGAGGGAGAGGCTCCCCCGGGTCTGCCACAGCAGCAGCACCGCCAGGAGGGGGTCACCCTGGGGGCTGGTTTGGGGTCAGTTCTGGGGTGGGTGAGCGGGGCAGGGCTGGTTTGGGGTCAGTTCTGGGGTGGGTGAGCGCGGCAGGGCTGGTTTTGGGGTGAGCATTGGGGATCCCCGGGGCAGAGCACAGTGACGGAGCTGGGYGCTCAGTCCGGGACGGATGAGCGGGACACGGGCAGGAGGGGCCGGGCGGGGATGGACCCGCACCCCGGCAGAGGCCCGGCCCCGGGAGGCCGCCGGCGACCCCCCGATCCCGATCCCTCACTCCCCAATCCCCGTTCCCCTGCTGCACCGCGATGCTTCCCATTCCCAATCCTTCCCGTTCCCTGTCCCGGGTTCCCGTTCCCAATACCAATTTCGTTCCCTGTCCCGGATCCCCCCGTTCCCATTCCCTGTCCCGCGATTTCCTGTCCCGTTCCCCGTTTCCTGTTCCCTGTCCGGCTCCCCCCAGTCCCATTCCCTTCCTGTCCCGGATGATCCATCCCGATCCCTGTCCCGGTTCCCCAATCCCAATCCCGTTCCCTGTCCCCGGTTCCCCCGATCCCATCCCTGTTCCGTTCCTGTCCGGATGATCCCATTCCGTCCCATTCCCATGTCCCGGTTCCCCCGATCCCATTCCCGTATCCCTGTCCCGGTTCCCCCCGACTCCCATTCCCGATCCCTGTCCCGGATGATCCCATTTCCGATCCCTGTCCCGGATCTCCCCCAATTCCCCAATTCCCGTCTCCCTGTCCCGGATGATCCCAGGTCCCCGCATCCCTGTCCCGTTCCCCCACATCCCGTTCCCTGTTCCCCGGATGATCCCAGTCCCGATTCCCGTTCCCGATCCCAATCCCGATCCCTGTCCCGGTTCCCATTTGCCCAATACCATTCTCGTTCCCCTGATCCCGGTTCCCCTGTCCCATCCGTCCCGGAGATCCCGTTATCCCATTCCCTGTCCGATCCCCGTGTCCCGTTCGTTCCTCCCGCGTCCCGTCCCATCCCGTTCCCTGTCCCGGAATGATCCCATTCCCGCTCCTGTCCCGGTTCCCCCAATTCCCACCCGTTCCCTGTCCCGGATCCGATCCCATTCCCGTCCATCCCTGTCCCGGTCTCCACCCGATCCCGATTCTGTTCCCGCTCCCTGCCGGGCTCCCCCGGGCTCCTCCCCGTTCCCGGCGGCCCCCGCGCGGCCGCTCCCGGCCCGTGATGCTCTGCGCCGCGGCCCCGCTGCAAGATGGCGGCGGAGCGTCAGGGAGGCGGCGGCGGCCGCGGGGCCGCGGCGGAGGAGAACAAGGAGCACAAGGACGGCAAGGACAACAAGGAGAACGAGCGGCCGGCGGGGCCGCAGCCCGGCGGRCTCGGCGATAGCCTGGGCCTGGAGAGCATCCTMCGCAGCGGCGGCGGGGGGACGTGGCAGGCCCGGCCCCGTGGGCGGCGGGGGGACGTGGCGGCAGCGCGGGGCTCGCAGGGCCGGGCGGGCAGGGACGACAGGGACAGGGACACCCGGCAGCTGCGGGCGGTGCTGGCCTGGGCCTGTGAGGGTTTGGTTTGGATAAAAGGCCAGCTGGCTTTCCTGATTCTTGGAATCGCGCTCTACCTGGGCTGCGTSTCCTCCCGAACCCCGGGACAGCTGGCGTCAGTCTCCACAGCGGGGCCGGGTGCTTTAGGGTACGAGCAGGGCACCRGTGAGCTGCTCCTGGRGTTACTGCAGCTTGAAGTGAGCAATAATACATAAAAAAGCCTTAGCAGGGCACCCGTGAGCTGCTCCTGGTGTTACTYCAGCTTGAAGTGAGCATAATACATAAAAAACTAACATGTGCGCTGAGGTGGCAGACTGGCTCCTGCAGATTTAGTGCTCTGAAATCTCGGCGTGTAAAGCTCATGGAGGTTTTGTGGGTGAAACTTCCACGTGAAACCAYTCCAGCTGCACAGCTGTGATAGAGCTGAGTTTTATCTTCTGGGTCAGAAGGAAGCCCGGGGGAAATCAGGTTGCAGTTTTCCACGTGGCATATGGCAGGTGTTGTGTAGTCAGTAAGTGTGGAGTAAGGTGCAGGCATTGCCCTGGGAATGTTGGGAATGTCTAAGTCAGTGAAAAAAATAAAAAAGTTCAGGGGGTGTGAATTCAGCAAGTAATTGTGCAGGATAAAAGAGAGTCTGAAAAAAATCTGGGGTAGACAGCAGGGATGAGGAGGGCTGTGTTGAGACATTGCAGTTGGACTGGGTTGTTCTGCAAATGTAGAATAATTCAGTGTAATAACTATTGGTGCAGGGTTTTAATACTTCAGAGAGTTTCTTTTAGGTGTAGTCCCAAGAAAACAATTTGCTAGACATCTGGCATTTTAAACTTTAAAATGTTTGGTGGTTTCTTTAGGTGTAGTTGTAGTTTTTCTTTTGTTGGGGTTGTTGCACAGTCTGGTTTTTTCTTGTGGGTTTTCTTTAGAGGCTTCTTGGTAAAGCTTAAAAGGGAAATTTTAGGATATGAATATATATAGCACAGAGGTTTCTTGTGTGTGGTGGAGATTTTATTTCACAAAATAACCTGCCTTGTAAACTGAATMAAAAACATGAGATTTACTAGAATGTGGCATGGTTTTATTTGGCAGGAATAACTGAGGGAATAAAGGAAGTGCAGGAGCTCTGCCAATACACTGAAGGATGGGGAGGCTGGATGGAACTGATGGAGGGATGGTGCCCCAGGTCACAGGGCAGTGCTTTGTGTCACTGATATTTGTTGCAGCAAGACTAGAAACGTGCTGAAAAATTGACAAAATCAGCCCTGGAGTAATTTCCAAAAACTCTTTTTACGAGGTTCTGTGCTCAGAAGGCACTTTGCTTGTTTGTTTGTTTGTTTGTTTGTGCTGGGCAGGCAGCAGTGATTCTGTTCTTTTCCTGAGCAAGGGGGCATTCCTGGGCAGGAAAGCTTCTCTACCTCAGTTTTTCCAGCAAATCTGTGTCACAAGTGTGGCTGGGGAGGTCCTGTAGCCAGGTGTGTTCTCCTGGAGGGGTCTTTATCCCAAAAGGAGCTCTGGTGACAGCAGCACTCCTGTGGGTGTCTGGAGGAGGTGCTTGAGGTTTGTCTTGGTCTCTGCTGACAGGCAGGAGCTCTGGAGGGAGCTGTGCACTCATGAGGTGCTTTAGAGCCATCAGCTCTCTGCTTTTAGGAGGTTTTGGGGTGCCCCAGTGTTCAAAGTGCATTTGTCTGATGGGGTCTGTGGGTTCCTTGCTGTTATTTTGGGGTGGAAGGAGGAGCTGGTGCCGCTGCACTGGGAGCTGTCTCTTATACACATCTAGAGTCTGTGGGTTCCTTGCTGTTATTTTGGGGTGGAAGGAGGAGCTGGTGCCGCTGCACTGGGAGTGTCCCTTAACACCAGCCGCAGTCCTGCAGATCGTGAAGGAGTCGCAGCAGCAGCACGGCCTGAGGCATGGGGACTTCCAGAGGTACAGGTGAGTGTTGGGGGCTGCTCCTGGGGCTTGCCTACACTTCATTTAAATTGTAACCCCCCTGTAGCAAGCAGCAAAACCCATCTGCCAGGTGGAAACCCTTGACAGGCTGTTCCATGTGGGGCCCTGTGTGCTGATCACCCTTGGCTGTGCAGGCTGGCTCTTGCATCTCCACTGCCCACAGGAGCTTGTGTTCACAGCTCCCTGGTAGGCACTGTACTCCTCCAGAGCTCAGTGTTCAATAAACACACATAAAGCAGTTAGTAATAACCACATCACCCTGATTTTTCAAGATCATTAATAAATACATGTCCTCTWACCTTGTTTTCTTTTAATTGCTGCTTTACAGGAAGTTTTTGAGCTACCYTATGTCACACATGGAGTTTTAATTATTAAAACATTGCCTGGTACAGCCTTAATCTTTTTTTTTTTTTCCTATTTGGATAGAGCAGTAAACAGAAGCAGAGTTGTCCTTTGGCCAAACTGACTGTGGTTGTCTTTTTTTAGGGGTTATTGCTCCCGCAGGCTGAGGCGGCTCCGCAAAACTCTCAACTTCAAGATGGGCAACAGACACAAGTTCACTGGGAAGAAAGTAACTGAAGAGATCCTCTCAGACAACAGGTACAGGGACTGGGTGGAATTGAGAATTRAGTATGGTACTGAAGAGTTTCCTTTCAGTAATTTCTGTTTCAGGTGGAAAACTATTTTGTGCAATATCATCCAAAAAATTTCTTTTCAGAGATGTGTGTTGTTGCTATTAATAAAAGTTCAGGCTGTAGTGCAGGRGCAAGAGACACTGCTCAGATCCAGTGGGACAAGAAGGAGCAGCAACAGCCTGTTCCTTCTCTTCCTTCATAGTTACTAAAATGGATTCTTTTCATAATCAGTAAATTCCTGTGACATTGAAGAAGAAATGCTAATTCAGGTCTGTTGTGAGGTAGCCATGGGAATGTTGGTAATGTAAATGGTGTAGCCAGCAAGGTTGGGGATAGAGATACAATCCCTTCTGTTTGAATCTTCTAAATTTGACAGAATGCTTGTCTGACAGAATAGGTGGAGAGTAGCCAGGATTTGGGGTTCACTTCCCATCTTTTAGGAATACTTGAAATGTTTCCTGTCTTGTCTTTTCTTGTGGGAAAACAGCACACGATGCTGCATTTACCTGTGTTGTTAAGAACATTTTGAACCAGTTTGAAGAGTGGCCTAAAATGATAAGTCCCTTGTCTTTGTAGGGTCTGTGGTGCTACAGAATGATACCTAATTCTCTTCCTCAGTGGGGTAATTACACTTCTGAGTGAGAAACTCAGCAGAAACTAGTCAGGAATAARAAGACTTTGTGTGCTTAAAACTTTAAGAAGTAAAAGCATCTGRCTCTTACTAACCGACTTCTGCTACTGAACTTGGCAGACCAAATGGTGAAGAGGTGGTAGTGATACAACTCTTGTCTGAGTGTCATTCTTGTCCCTTGCACCCTCCTGTGCCCTGCAGGTATTTGCTGCTGATCCTGATGGATGCAGAGAGGGCCTGGAGCTATGCCATGCAGCTGAAGCAGGAGGCCAACACGGAGCCCCGCAAGCGCTTCCATTTGCTCTCGCGGCTGCGCAAGGCTGTGAAACATGCCGAGGAGCTGGAGAGGCTCTGTGAGAGCAACAGGGTGGATGCCAAGACTAAGCTGGAAGCTCAGGTAACCACTGATACTTTCATCTTACTGTACAGCAAGGGCTGAACAAGAAACCTTTGGAATTTGGGGTGAAGAAACAATTACTATCTCTCAATTGGTAATAGAAGTACAAAGAATCAAGGGCAGCTAAGATGGTGCAACYCAGCCTAAGAAACTACTTATCTATTGAGTTACCTTTTTGTTAAATGTGCTGAAGTAACCACCTAGAATGCAAGATTTGGGGGTTTGGTTCCTGGAAAACAGGAAACAGCTCTTGTGAAATCTTTGAACAGCAGTGCTGTACTCAGTTAATTAAACTGCCATTGTATAGCATATTGCTGGGAGAAAAAGCTGTGTGACATTAGTGGGCCATTGCATAACAAACAAGAAATATCTTTAATTTCTGGGTGACCTCGTCTAGTGGAAGGTGTCCCTGTCATGGCAGGGGGGTTGGAACTAGATAATTTTTAAGCTCCTTTCCAACCCAATCCGTTCTGTTGATTCCATTTTATGATTCTGTGCTTCCTTAGAAATGCAGCAGAGTCAGTTAAAGGAGAAGAGGTAGGTAGCTGTAACCTGTCATCCAAATCAGTTGTCTTCTGTGGGAAGCCCCAGTGAAAAGGGCAAAGCTTAGTCACCCACTGCAGGAGTCACAGCAGCCTTCCTGCTGAAGGTGGCCCCAGTTTTGCTGCTGATGGGGGAAGTGACCTTGCCCTCGCTCTGTGTGCAGGCGTACATGGCTTACCTCACCGGCATGCTTCGCTTCGAGCACCAGGAGTGGAAGGCAGCAATGGAGGCTTTCAACAAGTGCAAGTGAGTCCCTGACTTCACCAGCTTCCTTCAGGAAATYGTGCTGGATCACTTTAGTTATGTACATAACTAAACTAACATAACTAACTGTGTGCATTGTTAATTGCACTTAACTGGGAGGTGCTGCTGAAGAAATAGCATCCTCCAGAGCACAGACACAAACTGTTCCCTCAGGATAGCACCTCACAAGTGACACACACTGCAGTGCTGACATTTGTCCTTTGCTGTAGGACCATCTATGAAAAGCTGGCCAATGCTTTCACAGAAGAACAGGCTGTGCTGTACAACCAGCGTGTGGAGGAGATCTCACCCAACATCCGCTACTGTGCCTACAACATTGGTAAGGGAAGGGGGCCTCATCTGTTCACAGGAAAGCAGTATTCATTTAGTTAAACCCTGGTCTAAGTGACACTGAGGCCATAATATTCTGGGCAAATTCTGCTCGTGTATTGGGACAGTTTAGCAATGCAGAAAAGGCCTCATTTTGCAACAGCACCTGTGGTTATGTGTAGAAAGACAGAATAACAGTTTGTGGTAGCTTGCCTATGAAATCAGAATAAAATTGCAAGCTTGTCTCTAAACTGCCAGTGTAAAATCTAATTATTAGTTTTTGTATATGAAAGTGATTTTGCAGTCAAATGGAAATGTGATCTCAATTTGTTGATTCTCTCAGGTGACCAGTCTGCCATGAATGAGTTGATGCAGATGAGACTGAGGTCTGGTGGCACTGAAGGTCTTCTTGCAGAAAAACTGGAGGTAATTTATTTGCATGCCTCAGCTTGAAATAGTTATTATTATTGTGCTGAGCATGAATATTGCTGCAGCAAACCATTCAAGAGCCAGAATGGAACAGAAGTGAGCAAYCAAACAAGGGCTCTGTGGAAAAAACACTTTCCCAAAAAGCCCTTTGGTTTTAAAGTAGTCAAGTCTAACATGAATTCAGGAGGTTCAGTTTTGCATCCCTGTAAGTTCAAGCTCCTAAGCTCAGTGTGTTCTGTGCAGGCACTGATCACCCAGACTCGGGCAAAGCAGGCAGCCACGATGAGTGAGGTGGAGTGGAGAGGGAGAACTGTCCCAGTGAAGATTGACAAAGTGAGGATCTTCCTGCTGGGGCTGGCTGACAACGAGGCAGCAATTGCTCAGGTAACCCAGCAGCCCTCTCCATCCTGCCCTTCCAACCATCCTCTTTCCTTCTGTGCAATACCTGGCACCTGAACTAAAAGCTTTTGAGTAATTTCATTTTTTTTCAAACTTGGGGCTGGAAAACTGAAGGTAAAAGTGGGGGAATACTGATTATAACCCAAAGCTGAAGTGTTGGCTGGGGATAGCTCTCACAGTCTGCTGAGTGGAGTAGTCTGGGAGATCTGTTCTGAGTATTCCTGCTCCTTGGAACATTCTGGGCTGCCTTCCAGCAGRAGGGTGATAACCATTATTATTAGTGCATCACTTGGAAATGAAGGTTACATTTTTAAGAGTAACTGGTTTTGAATTACTGTTCTAATTTCTTTAAGCATCTTGCTCAAATGCTCCAACTTCAGAGTAGCCAAAATGAAAATACATYTTGACCATGTTTTCTTCAGCAACAAATAGCCATTTGCCAGGTGTAGCAGGTGCTATGAGATCTATTCCATTCTCTTACTGACTTATGGAAATCTTCAAAAGCAGGAAGAGGATTCATAAATATTAGGATGTAAATCAATTTCACATGTAATGGTTCTGAAACACTTCATAGAATCATGGAATATCCTGAGTTGGAAAGGACTCACAAGGATCATTGAAGTTCAGCTRYSTGGAACTTGCAGTGGCACATACAATTKATGTCTTTAGTATTGTAGTCGAGTTTTCCACTTGTAGTTTTTTCCTTGGAAGTGGTGACCAGAGGAGGTATCCTGCTTTTTAGTGGCTGCATATACACTCAGAGTTTTAAAAGGATCTTCAGTAATAACTCTTGCCACTAAAAATGGGGATGTTGCAGCATTAAAAACCTTTTATRACCAGGAGAATAATAATGATAAGTAAAACCAGAAATGATAAAACAAAAACCCTGCAGAGGTTTAAGACTAGAGCAGGGGACAGTGGTGAGAGGAGTGTGATTAGGATAAACAGGATGTGACTGGGTGGGAAACCTGAGTGTTACCCATAATATTAGGAATTGGATGTTYCTGAATGGATTTGGTTTCAGGACACACATAAGTGTGGCCAGCAGGTGGAAGTACAGCTCAAGAGTTCCCTCATTTAACTTCCATCCTGGCAGCTGACAGTTGGACTTTCTCAGTTTAGTTGCTCTCTAAAGTAGMGGCAGAACAGCCTGAATTTGTTCTAATCTTGCTTTGCATTCCTGGGAAGCTCTTGCTAAACAGAGTTGAGTGGACTGGTGAGAGCTGAGCATTGCAGCAGCACTGTTTACATTCCCAGAGGGCTAAAACTTGCCTTTTTGGCAGCAGTTCTGCAGTTGTGTCAGCTGTGATGGGCAGTCCAGCTTCAGGTGAATGAATTGTGCTTCCTGGGATCTTTGGCACCTTTCTGCTCATCTTCACTGAGCTGAAACCCTGACATAACAGCAGTGCTCTGCAGGTTTTAATTAGAAGTAAAACCAGTCTGTTTTGTGTAAAAATGGAGTCTCCCAATGCAATTATACTGTTGCCTTTGGTGCCTTATTGGTAGTGGGAGGAACAGAACAAATTAGCCAAACTGAAATAGAAATCTAGGRTTAAAATTGCTTATGTCAGTCCTTTTGTGGATTTGAAGGTGTGACTGAGGGCCCAGTGGCTCTCACCAGGTAGAAGTGACAAGGCTGCAGGGCAGCATGACACAGGTGTGCTCCTAGCTGCTATTGCCTCAAGAATTCTCATCTCTAGATTGCAGCAAAAATGGGTGCTAGTAACTGTCAGGGATGTTAGACAGTGGTTTAGACCAAAGAAAATCTGACAGCTGAGCACTCCARATTTTTGGGATTGGGTTCAATGGGATTGGTTTCCATGAACCCTCTAAGATGAAACTGTGCCGTTCTGTCAGGACAGTTSAATCACCAGCTGTAGCACTTGTGTCTCAGTCCTGTGATCTGATATCTCCCAAATCAGAACATGTGTATTTATGCATAGAATCAGCTCAAGGAGTTTTTGCTTGGAAAGGAAAGCCTTTGTTTCATTGCAGGGCCCAGCCCTTGCGCTGTTTGTGCCTGAATGATGATCTGGCCGTGTCTGTTTTCATTTTTGTGCTTACAGTGAAATTGCTGTGCTGCTCTGGGTGAGGTTGAGAATGCAGTCAGACTCGTCTCTGGTTATTCTCAGGAGCCAGTCCCACCTTAAAAATTCTCACAGCAAATCTTAAATRAAAAACAAAAAAAATCCCAAACTCAAAAAAACGCCTCCATCTCAGGATACCTGAGGCTTTGTGAGGGAGTAAAAATAACATTCCTGATTGGGTTTGTGAATGTGGGAAGTGGAGAGGCAGAGACTGTAGAGCTGTGCAGTAGATTAACAAGTGAGCATGGTTTTAGACCAATTTTTTTATTCATTTTGACAATTGCAGCAAAGCTCATCTTACACTGTTACATGAGATGAGAGTGGCAGAACATGGTGCTAGTACTCTTGAATTTTCCTTCAATCACTGAGGCTGAGGTTTGCTTCTGAGTAGCTTTTTCTTACTGATTCATTGAAAGTCTTGCAATCTCCACCTGGCTTCCTTCTCAGCATCTGAATAAAGGCTGAGTTTRGGTTTGGGAGCTTGTTTAATTTGGTACACAATATGCCAATAAATTAGGCAGAGATCAGGCTTCAACTTGTTTTTTAAAAGTTGTTTTCAAGTTCTGGTTTTGGGGCAGAAGGCCAAAAGCTGCTTCACTTTTTTTTCTTTTTTTTTTTTTTAACAAAACTTATGGTGACAGCAGAAAAGCACTRGGTCACTCCTGCTGCTGAAATGTAGGGTTACTGTGAAAGATGCTTCAAACAAGCAAGTTATTGCCACTGTGAGCATTGCTGGAGTGGGAGTGGAGAAAAGATAATCATCTGCATGTTCTTACCACATGGGAACATTAAATCAGCATAACAAGAGCTGTCTGCATTGGTAGTTTGCCAGTTCAGGACTGCTCAGCTCTTGTGTTGCTGGGCCTTTCCCACAGTGCAGTCCAGCCTCAGCTCAGGGGGCAGTGCAGGTGCCATCCAGGGAGGGAATGGAGTTGCTGGGAAGGAAGGTAACTGGTGCAGGAATGAGGCCATGAGCTGAGTCTGCTAGGCCTTCACTGCTGTTCAGTCCTCAGCACAGACCCCATTCCCCAAGATTTCTGGCAGATTTCCCCCAAGYATATGTTGCAGACAGGCACAGATTGGAGTTCTAACTATCCATGGACCTTAAAGACATAATRTGGGAGAAACTTTGTTTAATCTCCTCGGTTAATTCATGCATCATACAAAAAAATCTGATTTCTTGAATCTGCTTTGCTCTTAGGCAGAAAATGAGGAGACAAAGGAACGTTTGTTTGAGTCTTTACTCAGTGAGTGCAGAGATGCCATTCAGGCTGTTCGGGAAGAATTGAAACCTGACCAGGTAAGCAGCAAACACCAGTTTCTACTTCCAATGACACCCACTTGGGAGTGGTTTAGTGTTCAGCTTGCTGGGATTTTTTTAATAAAGAGCTGCAAAATTTGAATTTACTCTCTCCAGAGCTGGAGTGGGGGAATAGCAGTGGAGAAGTCCTCCCTCTTTTGCCTAGAAGTCTGTTCCTTCCATGGCTTACCCAAACCCTGAGTTGTTCTGTATTTTTCATCCCTTGGCTGCCAGTTTTAAGTGAATCATGCAGTGTTTTGTCTCRGTTGCCCACAGAAGCAGCGAGAACACTCTCTGGAAAATGATTCTGGGAAGGTGTCCAACATCCAGTACTTACACAGGTAATAGGCAAACATTGCTGCCAGTGCAAGTGTGAAGAAGCCATGTTCTTATGTCAYGATTTTATTTTGTTTGGTTTTATTTTATGGGTTTTTGTTTGGGGCCTCTGGGATCCCAAAGGATGACTGTACAGATAAGGATCTGATTCAGGGAGCTTTGTAAACATTTCACTCCAGACTCTTACGTTGACCTCCCAGATATTTTTCCGCCACCAGTTCAGAACACAGAGTAATATCTGAGTAGCTCTGACAGTGCTGATGGGATTTCTCCTTTTATTCTGGCAGTTATTTGACCTACATCAAGCTGTCCACGGCCATCAAGCGCAACGAGAGCATGGCCAAGTCCCTGCAGAAGGCCCTGCTGCAGCAGCAGCGCTCCGACGAGGACGGCAAGCGCTCGCCYCGGCCGCAGGACCTCATCCGCCTCTACGACATCATCCTGCAGGTACTGRTGAGAAAACACATCCAGCTCTCCAGCCCAGCCAGAGAACACACTAACTTTGTGCTTAGGATAAACAGGATGTGCATGGGTAGGAAATCTCAGTGTTACAAAACGCTATTGCAGAAATACAGCACTCTAAGTGAGCTACCGTGAAGTCTGAAGAGTAGCTGAGTACCTTCAAGTACCTCAAAGATGTTAAACATCTTCATGAAACAGAAAAAAKCCCTTTCAGTTATGAGCAGAACCTGCTGCTTGACTGGGTGCCCTTTGTTGTGCACTCTAATAAAGTTTTAAAATAATCTTTCTAACTCTTGTGCAGCACCCTTAAAGCTGCCTCAGTTTCTGCTGGCCAGGGAAAGTAGCAGCTAAAAATACTTGTTCTTCATAAGCAGGTTCTCCATTTCTCCCATAATTTTGCAGTTAACTGAGGGAGCCTGTGGCTGAAGCAGTTGTGAATGGGAGAGGGAAATGCCTTATGGAAGAATTAGTTCATGTGAAATTTAAGGAGTCTTTGTCCTAATTCCTGTTTGTGTCAGGAAGTCTGTCCTGAG
The DNA here is from genome assembly GCA_002167245.1 of Sporophila hypoxantha. NCBI lineage: Eukaryota > Metazoa > Chordata > Aves > Passeriformes > Thraupidae > Sporophila > Sporophila hypoxantha. The sequence goes on along the minus strand of NDFG01000151.1, from coordinate 1,139,955 downwards.
GGCAACTTGCACAAGTTTCAATGAGAGTCCTTCACAAGGTTAGAAAACTGATGATTAGAAAACTGGAAACTATTTCTCTGGGAGTGTTCTGTTGACTTGTCAGAAGGGTCAGCTTTCTCTTAGACCAGCAGATTCCAGAGGAAGGCAATGCCTGCATTTATTATTCTGACTCTCTTTTGCACAGAACCTTGTGGAACTGACACAACTTCCTGGCCTAGAAGAGGACAAGAACTTCCAAAAGGAGATTGGATTGAAGACACTCGTGTACAAAGCTTACAGGTGACTGAGAAACAGCCAGGTTTTCTTTAGCACACATGACACCTTCAGAAGTTTAATTCCACAGCTCTGTGTGCTGAGCAGGCCTTTGATGCAGTTTCCTCTGTCCTGACCTGTCTGAGACTGATTCCTAAAGGGAAACTGCCCACTGCTGCTTAAGGATATCTCCTATTGTCAGTCATTTCAGTTGGCAAAAGGTGTGGACAAACAAACATGTCAGGAATGCTCTCTTGACTGTTGCAGGTGTTTCTTCATTGCCCAGTCCTATGTCCTGGTAAAGAAGTGGAGTGAAGCCCTTGTGCTGTACGAGAGGGTGCTGAAATACGCCCGCGAGGTTCAGTCGGGAGCTGGAGCTCACAGGAACAGCCTGAAGGTAGGGCCCAGTCCTGAAGCTGAAGTTTTATGGAGCAGCTGTGTCCCACTATTTATTGTTAATTAGGTGCCAGTCTCTAACTAGGGAGAAGGGTAATGTTCATTATAGCAGAGACCTTCTAGTGCCATGGGAACACTTCAGCTCCCCACTTGGAGGAGGGACAGACTTGGACCAACTCCAAAACAATTTACCACTTTTTCTCACCTGTGCATTTTCTCTTKTACAACTTCTGTAGTGCCTGAAACACAATGCTGTAGCTTTTCTCCTTCTGGGAAAGCTTATCAACACTAGGAGTTAATTTCTTAGTTCTTACTCTGTCTGGTTTTACCTTTGCTCTGACTCTTAGACTGGCACATTTCAGGCTCTCAAATAATTTTCTTTAATGCTCTAGGAGCTGCCTGATGTTCAGGATCTCATCACTCAAGTCAATGCAGAGAAGTATTCCTTGCAAGCAGCAGCTATTTTAGGTGAGTAACACAGCTATACTAGAGCTCTGCTCTAATGTATCTTGACTAAAGCCCCTGCAGCTATTTCGTTCCTTTTATTTAATTTCTGAAGTTCCAAAGGTTTCTCCATCATCATTCACTCAGGCTTTGGAAAAGTACTTTTCCTCCAGTTCTAGCTGCTTCTAGCTGTGTGTAGTGCAGGGAGGCAGGCAGTGGCTGGACATTGGCATCTTGCTCCCTGCCCAGAGATGTTAAAACCCTTCCTGAGGATGTGCACCTGTTTTGGGAGCCTGCACAGAACAGTTCAGTGTTTCATTTTTTGCTGCAGACACTTTGGCCTTACTCATCCCAGTTTTGCCTGGTTGGGTGAACTAAGAAGAGGGAGAGCAGTGATYTTCTCTCTGTCAGTGTCAGCCTGGCCCACAGAACTCTGGGGCATGGATGAACTTTGTGATTTCTTGGGCTGCTGTTTTTGCTGTGCCTGCTGCTGGGAATCCAGYACAAGGAGTGTGTTGCCTCCTTTATTGCCTGAATGTTGCTTTAACAGACCCCCCTGGGATGTTCTCATCATCTTTTGTTGTGTGRTTCACTCCAAGTCTGTGCTGTTTTCCAGACCCTCTCATGACAGGGTGAAGGAGAAGCTCCACCACTGCAGGGCTGTGTTGGCTCTAGATGAGTGTGTGTGGTGCTTACTCTAGAAATCAAGTTGATTCTGCTGAAAATGTTGTCCTGTGTATCCCAGAGAGCAAGGATCATGGCTAGGATTGGAGCACAGCTGCTTCCTGAGACAATCTTACTCTACACCAAGGTCAAGCCTGTTATTCTTACCCCCTTTTGTTCGATTTTGCAGATGCAAATGATCCTCATGAGACTGAGTCTCCATCTCAGGTCAAGGATGGCAAGGTAAGAGCCAGGAGCTCAGGCAAATTCCAGCTGTGCTCCTAATGACCATCACCTTTATCCTGTTACCTGAGTGTCCTCACAACACAAGAAATGTCACATTGATCAAGATTTGGTCATGACTGGTGTATTTAGGAGATTTTATTAGGCTMGGTGCTGAAGGTAGCTCACACAGTGGGGTAGGAGCTGGGAGGCAGATGCAGCTCCCAGTGTGGCTGCTTGCTTTATTTGGCTTTCTCTCTGCAGACAGGAGGGTTTTCCAGAGATCCTGCAGCTGTGCTTTGACAGGAGGTTAAATCATTTTCAGAGTCCCCAGAGGCCTCACAAGGGAGCTTGAACTTCTCCTGTCTCAGTTGCTGCTCAGTCCTGTTTGATGTTTGACCCTTTTGACYTGACTGGGGTTTAATTTGTGTCCCTGCCTTGGTCTCTTGCAGCCTCTCTCAGAACGGTTTGAGACTTTCTGCCTGGATCCTTCCCTGGTCAGCAAGCAAGTCAGCCTCGTGCACTTCCCACCAGGATTCCAGCCCATTCCATGCAAACCCTTGTTCTTTGACCTGGCCCTTAACCATGTTGCTTTCCCACCTCTGGAGGACAAGGTGGAGCAGAAGGCCAAGAGTGGCCTCACAGGATATATAAAGGGCATTTTTGGATTCAAAAGTTAACCAGGACCCCCAGAGGAACAGAGGTTTTATTCTGTATTGAAGGAGAAGCTCCAGGAGGTTCTAGGACACAAATACCTGCACCTGAAACCAACAGAGGGAAGTTTTACCATCTTCTCCCCTGTGTCCTGTGTTCATGTCTGTGCACACACATTCTCTCCCAGTGTATTAAAGACAAACAATTACTCAGCAACAAACATACACTATAAATAGCTGAAAATAACCTGGGGCACAGAGAAATTCCTTTCTGCTTGGAGAAGTTTTGTGATCAGTGGCCTCTCCAGGGTTGGTACACATTTACTCACCATGGACCAGGGCATAGATACAATTTGATTCCTGCCTCTGTCCCATAATTTTACACTATTATTTGGTTTTTTGATCTAGAAATTGGGGTGTAATTGGGAAATAGAGGCAGACATAGATGCAGAGCTAAACCAGCAAGGTGAGGCTTCCACACAATGGCTGTGGAACAGTAGCCAAGGCAGCAACTTCTCCTTCCCTTTCAACCCAGAAGTCTATATTTTTTAAGAATGTAACATTCTGAAAGACAAAATAGAGCCTCTTTCCTTATCAATAAGGATGGCAAACATCAAATATTGATGGTTACTTCTGCTGTGGTGGTGAATTTGTATTCTGGGCCAATAGCACCCTTCTTTATTCATACACACACTTCATTAAATACCTACATACAGTATAGAACCTATTCCTGAAAGTATTTTCCTGGGAAAATAGCTTCATGGGTGGCTTTAGCAATAGCTACTTGCTCTTCTTGGGAAGTTGGGTCTCTTGGTGTTTGTTTTGTCTCTGATCTAAACCTTGCCTGAAAACAAGATGATCTTTTTCTGGAGTTCATCTGTTGCTTTGTTTCTTGTCCCTGGTCAGTAGCTACACTTGAAATGAGGGATAAGGAACAGCAGACCAGTAGGTTTGTGAGTGATAATTCATCTCTGTCGTGCCAGACAGCATTTTTTATAAAGCATCCAGGTGCCACGGGGATGGGCACTTTGAAAGTGCAGATAATTTCATAATTGTGATCAATTCAGTATGAAAAAAACKCACAGCACATGGGCAGAACTGTTCCTAAATAAAGCATTTGGAAGATTCCACCAGCACTGTGTGGGTTTTCACTCAGCCTGTCCTGGCAGGTGAAGCAAGAGTTTGTTCTGGTTGTCTGGACTRTGTGTTTTTTCTCCTTTTGTAGGCATTGGAGTAAAGGTTGGAAACAGAAGGACCTTTTTGAATAATTGGGCTTTTGTTGTAATGGGAATTTTCCTTGCAAGGTGCATGTCAGATGAATGGGGGGAATTAACAATTCCCATTATTTTAATATAAATGTTCACTTTGTTCAGTTTGATCTGATTTGTGAGTTCTCKAAGTACAGAAGAACTGTGTGCTCAGAAGGAGGTGGGAGTGGGAGGAGGAACTTCTTGTTTGTGTTTAAATTTTGCGACATGGAAACAAAATGGGAATTTCTGGTGTTGTAGCCAGTTCCCTTTGCCTCTGGATTCCAGGGGCAGAAGAAAGGGAGGTGTACAGGTGAAAGAAATGTGAAAGACTTTATTCATCAGATTGCAATTTCTAGAAAACTTGGTCTTGACTGGCAGCTTTCTCTTCCCCTTACAGCCCATTTCCTTTTAGGCCCACAATGATCAGGCTCACCTGGTCCCTGTGTCTAGCTGAGCTGCTCTTCTCAGCTTTTGGATCAAATCACAGCAGTGTTCTCCTTTGGTTTGCTCCAAACTCTTTCCTTCCATGGCTCTGTGTTGTACCTGGATTGATTCCAGGGAAACTCCTGTGGCCACTTTCTAGTTACAGTTACAAACACCTAAGAGCAATTGTCCTCTTTCTGCCAAACGTCTTTTGACGGAACTGAGGAGTTGAACGCAGATAAGGAATTTGAAAACAATAAACTTTTATTCCTGACCTCTGAGGCGTGTAGTTTGTATTAGGAGCACTGAGCATTCTTTGCCTCCCCAGCACTCAGAAGATCGAGGTCACATCATGACCTGGGGCTGCTGAGCCCCTGGGCTTAGCTCTGGACGAGGCTCTTCTGCCCCAAGGCTCAGATAACACCACTCCGAGGTGACTTGGCTTGTTTGTTTTGGTGTAATGTTAGTGGAAAGTGAATGGATTGGGGTTTGTGAGCAGTGGTGTGGCTTAAATCATGGAAGGTGCTGATGAGGCTTAGGAAAAGAAACCTAAAAATGTAAAGAAGGGGGAAGATTGTTATTGAAGTCACACCTGTACGGACCAGACCAGACTGACAAAACCGAGGCTTTTAACCCTGCAGTGATGCCTGGGCTGGCTCAGGGGAGGCTCAGAGCTGCAGGGGCACAGGGCAGGCAGGTGAAGTGACTGATGTGCAGAACAAACCAATTCCCCTGGGCCTGCCTGGGTGTTGGGCCTGGAACAGCCAGGGCAAGGTTCAGAGCACAGTGTGGGGCTTGGAAGCTTCCTCATTGCCCTGCTCTTTCATCGCTGCTCCTTTAAAGTGCTTGTGCTCTTTCCATGAATTAATTGGCAAGAGGCCGCATGGTTGCCCTCAAAACAGGAAACTCCAGCAGAATGGTCAAGAGGATTGCTTTCAATCAACTTTTCCTATGGAGTATCTTTGGGATTAGCACTGGAATTTTAATTACAGGCTGAGCTAGCCATGTCTGGAACCATTGCATCTATTAAAATATGAATGAGATGTTCATCACGGCCCTCACTCCACCACCAGTGATAGACCTGTGCCTGAGCAATGTTTATTTCTGGTTGTGCACTCTGAGGGGTCTGGGGACACTGGATGGGTCTCGAGGGACTCATGGGGTTCAGAGCATGAGGCAAACTGGGCAGTGAAAGAACTGAAAGGTGGCACATGGGGTTGTAACTGTTTGGCCTGGGAGCTCCTAAATAACAGTGTCTGCCTCCTTTGAAAAAGGATTGGGAGTATTTTAAACAAGGGATTGTGTTGCTAGAAAATTGTTGTCTAATCCAAGCTGCTCCAGCTGTGGGTCACCCCAGGTGGGCACTGCCAGGAGTTCTCTGTGGCCTTTGCACCTGCGTCTCTGGAGCAGCAGGTTGTAGGTTTGGCTGGCAGGTGCTGAACTGAGGAGTGGGAAGTCCCTGTCCAACTGCAGTGAGACTAGAATTCATCCTTGGGAGAAGATACATCTGCTGAGGGGTTCCTGTGCTCCCTCACAGCTRTTGTGAACTGCCCTGACAGCACAGGTACCCAGTGGGACAGGGGATGATTGAGGTGTTTGCTCACTTAAGGAGTGATTTGATGTGATACTCTGTGGCTGCTCCTCTTTCTCCAGGATGGGATTGGTGTTTTCAAACAGGAGCAGCTGGAGGTCGGTTTTCCTGCCAAGGAAAAGCCCTTTGTGACCCGGGTGGGAGGGAGGGATGCGTGGTGGGACCCCGGCAGAGCGGGCTGGGAGCAGCCGCMGTGCTCGGGCTGCCCTGGGGCAGCGTTAGGAGCTGCCCGGCTGCTCTGCCCTCTCCTCCGTCCCTGCTCCGGGCTGAGGAGGTGCTGGGACTGCAGCTGCCCGCCCGGCCCAGCTGAGCTCCTAGAGTCTCTGCCCGATCCCTGTCCCCCCTGGGCCTGCCCCTCAGCGCCGGCACTCAGGGCCGGGTGCGCGGGGACCTCCCCGGAGCTGCTCCCGCAGGCCCCACCGGGCCCCACCGGCAGCCGAGCTTCGTGCTGGGCTCACCCGAGCCACGCCGAGGGTGAGCAGCTGTGGGAATGCAGCCCCTCCCTGCCCCTGTCCTGTGGGTGAGCGCTCCGGGCCTGGCCGCGCTGCTTTGTGCCCGGGCAGGGCCCGCTCCTGCCGAGCCGCGGCGGCCGAGCCACGGTGCTCCTGCCGAGCCGCGGTGCTCCGGCAGAGCCGCGGTGCTCCGGCAGAGCCACGGTTCTCCTGCCGAGCCGCGGTGCTCCGGCAGAGCCGCGGTGCTCCTGCCGAGCCACGGCGGCTGCCCCCCGGCCCACGGGGAGGGGATCACCGCGGGGTTCGGCTGGGCCAAAGCAGGGAATTCCTCATTCGGGAGCATCCASCCCGCAGTGAGTGTGCTCACTCTCTGTGTGCTTTGGGGATTTGCTTTGCGACCAGCAGCTCAGTGCTGGGGCTCGGRGCCAGCGCCAGAGCTGAACCCAGGTGCAGACTCCGCCTAGGAGGGAGGAGGCTGTGTCCATCCCCTGCCCCTCCGTGGGCTGCTGCGAGGGACCTATGGTGAAAACCTTCCCACCTCTGGCCTAAAAGGCAGTAATGGCTCAGAGGGGAGGTTTAGAACCACTTTCAAAGGGTGTTATTTACATGTCTGTTGTGCGCGGGCGGCCCTGGGCGCAGTTTTCATGTTCCCCAGTGCCGTCCATTCACATCCCGAATGGACGCATCGCTCCAGCTCCGAGCYTGCACTTGGCATTTCCAGGCACTGCCACGCCGGGATCTTCGTCAAACCCTTCCACTGCTGAGCACCCGAGGTGCTGCCGATATTAAAGTCAAAATTCTTGCTGRGGGAACGATCGTGTCCCTGCCTCGCTGGGCTGCAGGACGTCGCCGGCCGTGCCCAGCACAGACTCGGCGCATTGCCCCAGGCTCACACGCTGTGCAATGAGGATTAGTGACTCCCGTCCCTGCCCGTGGTCAGTCCAGGGAGCCGTGCCGGGGCTGTGGTGCCCGAATGACTAAAGAGCAGCATCAAAGCCTCTGAATTACCTTCAGTGCTTGCCTTTTTCCACAGAAGCAGGAGAGCGTCTAATTTTCTCAGAGCATCAAATTAAGTCGGGGAAGATGAGGTCTGGCCATGGAGAATTAGCTGTGGCAGACACATTCATCCTGCTCTGGTCCCTGCCTGTGACACAGAAGCACTTGCTGCTGAATCAGGGAACAGCAGCTCACAGTTGGAGCTTTGCAGGASGTTTATGTGTGGTTGAAATTTGGGGCTCTGGGCTGGAAGCTGCAGTTTGGGGTATGAGCCCCCTTGGCTCAAATGTTCTTGGCTGCTGCACCCTCTGCCCCTACTGATGGCTTGGGAGGTGTTTTGCAGGGGCTGTCACCATTCTGTGCCCTGCCTTAGTCACCCTGGAAGGGTTTGTCTCCTCTCCCTGATAGCCCTGTGGTGCAAGCAGAGCCCTTCCAGGAGCTTGGTTTGGTTTGGAGGGTGTCTGATCCTTCCTAGCTGGTGTGAGCAGCCTCCTCCCGAAGGACCTCCAGGTCTTGCTGGATGGGCTGCTCCAGCCTGGGCCCCTCTGAGCACCTGCTGCTTCAGCCAGCTCTTTGTTGAGGTTGTTCTCCCAAGSAGGAGCATCTGTGAGCTGCTCCAAGGACATGTTTCAGCTGGCCACCACCTGCAATCCACCATCCTGCAGGTATTCTGCACATTGCAGGGCCTTTGCCTTGCACGTGAGTGTGGAGAGCAAACCTGCCCTCATATTTCCATCACTTTCCATCACCCAGCACGGGCTGCCTGCCTGGTGCTTCATCCCAGCATTTGCAGGGCATGGCTCCTTCTCCAGGGCACTCCTGTTTGGGCAAAGCAGCTTTGAAAGAAACACTCCAAAAGCTCTGCTCTCCCACCCTGATTCCATGGGTTCCTTCTCCAGCTGTGCCCTGTGTGTGAAGGCTGCCTCTCCAGGCAGGTGTTTAATTACCTCATTGCCTCGTTAACGATCTAGGACACATCTTGTTCAGATCCAATCACGCTGTCAGGGAGCAGCTCCTCAGCTGTGTCACTGGATAATAAAGCCAAATTTGCAGGCTGCATCCTGCAAGTTACAAGCAAGTTTTCCAGACAAAGTGTCCTGAGAATCTGCCATTAGTGAATTTATTTAGCACTATTACAGCCTTGCTAATCCTCTGGGGAGAGGAAAATGAGGCTAAGGCGTTAACTGCTGCAGGGAATTGTCCTGATGTCCTGCTCCTTAGCTCTGGGGCTTGAWCTCAAGGAGCTGCAGGATGCTGGAATGAGGCTGGAGAGGCCGTGGGGTGGGAAGCAGGCAGATCCTTTTGATGTCTGAAGGGTCTGAGGATGAGTAGTCTACAACAGCCCTGGGACTGGGCTGTTAAGGAGATGGCGTGGTGGGAATGTCCCCTGTACTTAGAGAGATCCAAAGGAGCAGGACAAGGGCTGCCCATCTGTGCTGTGCTGGCCTGGGCCACCTGTGGCTCCTGGGGAAAAGATCCTTGGAGCTGAGCTGGCTCTGCATCCAGAGCCCCCTGACCCCTGGCAGGGTGCTGAGCCTGCCCCAGTCTGGGGAGCTTCTAATGYGGCTTAATTCCACCTGGAGGGAGGATCCCAGGGCCTTTGCACTTCCCCTCTGCTTATCAGTGGGCAYAGATAAGGCAAAGCAAAACAAGGTTTGAGGACCCAGTAATTTTAGACTCCAGAGTATCAAGTGTCCTATTATCCCAGTGGTGAGGCAGTTTTTTCAGCTAGGCTGTTCTGAGGCTCTGGAGATTCACTTTGGCTTGTGGAGTATGAAAACTGCTCCACAAGGGGGGAAAAGGGCTGGAATGGGAATTGTATGAAAATGTGCTGCCCTTGGTGTCTGCAAGGCAASAGAGGCTGATGAGTGTGTGCAGCCAGGCTCTGATCCCTGCCAAGGAGGTGTGGGGGCCCGGAGTTCATGCCCGACTGCCCTCCATGGCTTTGGAGGCTCTCAGAAGGGTTTCCCTGTGGCTGAGCTCAGCTCAAGTGCTGCAGGCTCAGTCTCCAGCTGCAAAGACCAGGTATCCTTTGTAAGCTTGGCCTGGGCTGCCRGGACCTGCTGGTGCTGTTGCCAAACAGCATCTCCAGAGAGCAGAGCATCCCTCATGGGTGCAGAGGCTCCCTGGGGATGGGGTGGTGGGAGCTGCTGGTGAGATGGGTTGGTTTTATTTGGTGTAAACATGGGTCATTGTGAGCAGGGGCCTTACAGGGTGAGGAGATGCACAAACTGCTTTTCCACAGGTATTTTATAAACAGCTCTAGGCTGTTTCCAGGTGCCAAACAATTGGAGACCAAACCCCAACCCCTCACTGCATCTGTGCTCACTGGTTGTTCCTGTGTTTCTCCTCCTACTTCCCAATGGTTAAATTTGTTATAAAGATCTCTCTCTTGCTCTGCTGTGGCACCCATTACTCTGCAGAGTAATTTAGGACCTTAAAAGTGGAATTTCCCCTGCAGTGTCTGGCCAGAAGCAGCTCTGGGTGTGTGATGACACGGGAGGTTTGTGCAGTGCTTTGATTTTGTTGCATCACGTGCAAGGGAGAAGAGTTCAAGAATGAAGAAGTTCAAAAGCAAAGAGGTGAAATGGAAGGAAAACTGATCCAAAGGAATGGTGTGCAGAGGTGCTCAGGAGGGAGAGGCACAGGGGAGGCAAGTTCATTGTCATCCAWGAATGCAAATGGTCTTCACAGGTAACAGGAAATCATTTATGAGCCATGTTCACCTGTATCCCCTCTGTAAAAACCCAGCAGAGAGCTGATAAGGACAGCACCATCCTGCAGCCTCTGCCAGCCTCTCAGGTGAGCCCAGGGTGGTTCTGAAATCTTCCTGCCCTGAAAAGRTCTGTGCTCCCGAGGTCCCCATGGCAGCTGTGCCTGCTATCTGTCCCTGCAYGCAACCACTCAGCTGGGTGAGCAGCAAGAGGCAGCTGCTCTTGTGTGACTGCCCTGGAAAACCAGGAATCTGCATCCTGGCACAGCTCCCAGCCACGGGGAAAAATCCTGCTCTGGAAAACGAGTGAAGTGATTGTGACTTCCCATACCACCTCCTGTTGTGTCTGGAGCCCTGCAGGAGCAGCCAGCCCCAGGTCTGTTCCCCCAGGAGATGTGTCTGAGCCCCCAAACAGAGCTGGAGCCCAGCTGGGAATGAGCCTGGGCAAGGCACAACCTGCTCTGGGATTGGCTCTGCAGCTCTGGTTCAGGGGCAGCATTTCCAGGCTGGAACACCTGGGGTGAGGAGAAGCTGCCCAGCCCTGGAGAGCAGCTCTGCCAGCTCGGCAGGAGGGAGCTTGGTCCCCATTGCAGCACACAGTGATCCTGTTGGAGATGGAGCTGCCAGACTGGGCTCTGGAGAAGGGGACCCTTGGCAATGCTCTCAGGATGGTCCCAGGGCTGTGCCCAGGCCTCAGCTGCACTGGGGCAGGTGGGTCCTGCCCAGCTCCCAGTGCCAGGTGCAGCTGTGGGGGAGGCTGTGCTGCAGAACTGGTTGAACTGGTCTCCCTGCCTGTTGCTTCTTGCAGGGTCTGGGTTAACCACGGAGCTCTGCCCTGGCACGGCTCGGGCCAGTCTGGGCAAAACCCASGGGGATGTGGAGTGGGCTGGGCTCAGTCCAGCAGTGCCTGTCACCAGTGTGAGTGTCTGCCATAATCCCCTGAGGATTCCTGCAGCACCTTCCCCTTCCCTGAGCAGGTCCTGGGGTCCATCACAGAGCAGGGGAGGCCAGGCTGGCAGCAGCAGAGCATTCCTTGTGTGCCACAGGTGTGGGCAGCAGCAGAAACTTCTGGGCTGGTGCTGTGCCAGGGCTGCTGGGCTGGCAAGACCCATCATCCCAGAGCCATCCCCTGGCTTCCCCTGCCAGCCTTTTCTCCTGAGGCTGGGATGGGGCTCTGCTGAGGGCTGGGCAAGCCCTGCTTCTCCWGGGATGAGCAGGCAGCCAGGAGCTGCCCCTGGCATGGGCTCTGTCCTCCTCCCTGTGTGGCTGAGCGAGGGAGAGGCAGCTGAGGCAGGCTGGGAGCTCAGCATCACCCCTGGATGGGGCTCAGGAGCTGGCCTGGCTTCCCAGCTGGTGCCTCAGAGGGTCTGTGAGCAGCCAGGTGCCCTGCCAAGGAGGCTGCTCTCCTGTTTGTCTGTCCTGTCTGTGTGGCTGCTGCTGCCTGCCAGGGCATGTGTCAGTGTGATCACAGGCTGACAGCAGGGACCATTCCTCTGGAATGCTCTGTCCTGCCAGGGATCCTCACAGGCAGGGGCACAGGGGAAGCATCCCAGCAGTGTCTGGTTACACAGAGCAGAGGTGCTGGGCTGGAGCTGTGCAGCAACCAGGCTGCTCCAGCTGATGGATGGCTGGGGAAGAGGCTGTGCACAGGGCTGTGTTGCTATGTGCTGGGTTTACTCTTGGTGCTAATCCTCAGAACTTCCTCCACGTTTCCAGGGGATTACAGGCAGTTGATCTTGTCCAYTTTAGTTTCCTGTGACTCTACAGGGAATGAATCCCCTCCTGGCCCATACAAAGAGCAGCCCCCCACACAAGAGCTTGTCCCATGCTCCTGTTTTGTGTGAGTACAAAATCAGGTCTGTGTGGAATCAAATGCTTTCAYCCCTCATCTCTGGCAAGGCTTTGTGTCACTCAAAGCCTTTGAATGCCAGTGACAGGACTGGCTCTGGTCTGGGGGCCCTCCTGGGGCCTCCAGCAGCTCTGGTCACAGAGCATCACTGCTGGCATCAGTGGGATGGCAATGGGTGATCTCTCAGCAACCACRTTCCATCCTGTCTGTGTCTTCCCCTCTCTCCTGAGACAAGTGTGATTTAAATTTAAAGAGGACAAAGAGGTCACCCAGGAAGGGACAGTGGATCCTGGGCCTTTTCCTGTGGTCCTGAGTTGTCCTTGGACCTCACAAAACAGGTGAAGAACAGCCACAAATCTGTGGGGTTTTTTGGCCTCACTGGTGTCTCGCTGGTGTTTATGGGGGGGCTGTGACCCCCATCTTCTCCTGTCCCCTCCCTCCCTGGTCCTGCACTGGGTAAGGTCCTGTGTTGCTGTGGGAGCTGTGCTGGATTAGGGCTCCTGGTTTGTGGGGACCTTTGAGCTTGGCTTTGTCTGAAAGCAGCCCTGGTGTGGGTCAGGAGGGCCCCGGGGCTGGGCAGCCCCTCTGAGCCTGGATGGGCACCCCTAGGAGCCACAGACATGCCAGGGTGCTGCTGGGCTCAGTGGGAACCACTTGGGACTCGAGAGAGGGGAAAGAGCTGCCCAGAGGCAAAGCCTGGTCTGGTGTAGGGTGGCTGGGCAGAGCCTCAGACCCAGATCTTTGGGCTGGGTTTGTCCCAAGTGAATSCTGGTGTCRGGGGCTCCTGGGATGCTGTGAGGAGATGCTGATCTCCCCCCTGCCCTGAGCCCTCGGTGTTTTCCTGGGAGCCAGGGCCACCTTGCTCTGCTGAGCCCGGGCCAAAAGTTTGCTGAACTGAGAGTTGTTCTGAGAAAATGTTGGACTGAATGAAATGCTGGACTGAAAATGTTGTGAGAGTTGCTGATTCCCAAACTGCTGCTGCCACCTCAGAAAACGCTTCATTGGCTTTGTCCGTGGGGATTCTGCTGTTCTGTAGCATTTTAAACAGATGCTGCGAGGAGATGCTTTAAAATGTGCCTCAATGGCTGCAGTGCGCTCCRTGCAAGTGGCGTTCCCCGGCTTTTCCTGCCTGCACAGTGCTCTCTGTCCCTCTGCTGGGAAGCTGCTGCRCGGCTGGGGCTGTGTGAGCCCGAGCACTCTCCCAGCCAGGGCGAGGTCTCCCGTTCTCCCTCTGGGGCTCTGCTCTTTCCACCCTAAACTGGTTTTTCGAGTCATTTTTTCAGAGGTGCCTCCATCTCCGCTGCTGCTGCTCACCTGCGTTCGGGGAGGAGCCTCCCYGAGCTGCTCTTTATGCGCCGCCGAGCGCTGTCCTTCCATCCCACACAGCAGAGCAGGGAGCCGCCAGAGCCGTGCCGAGCCGGGACAGCAGCTGGGACCTGGCCAACATGTTCAAGGGGGTGGGCAAAAGCTCCCCGAGCAGAAGTTCCCCCAGCAGAGGTTCCCCTGTCAAACCGAGCAAGTAAGTGTGACCCCTCTGTGTCTGTGTGTCCCCTCTCTGTGTCTGTGTGTCCCCTCTCTGTGTCTGTGTGTCCCCTCTCTGTGTCACTGCTGTGTGACCCCTGTCTGTGTCTGTGTGTCCCCTCTGTGTCTGTGTGACCCCTGTCTGTGTCTGTGTGTCCCCTCTCTGTGTCACTGCTGTGTGACCCCTGTCTGTGTCTGTGTGACCCCTCTGTGTCTGTGTGACCCCTGTCTGTGTCTGTGTAACCCCTCTGTGTCTGTGTGACCCCTCTGTGTCTGTGTGACCCCTCTGTGTCTGTGTGACCCCTCTCTGTGCTGTGACCCGTCTGTGTCTGTACTGTGTGACCCCTCTGTGTCTGTGCTGTGACCCCCCTCTGTGTCTGTGTGACCCCTGTCTGTGTGTCTGTCTGTGTGTCCCCTCACTGTGTCTGTGCTGTCTGACCCCTGTCTGTGCTGTGTGACCCCTCTCTGTGTRACTGCTGTGTGWCCCCTGTCTSTGTGTCTGTGTGTCCCCTCTCTGTGTCTGTGTGTCCCCTCTCTGTGTCACTGCTGTGTGACCCTGGAGGATGACAAGGGATGGGTGATATGTGGCTTTTAAGCCACCCTAAGTGCCATCCCCCRYTGGATCCATGGTTTTTAAGCCACCCTAAGTGCCATCCCCCCGTGGAGCAGCAGAAGTTTGGGGTTTGCTGGGAGCTGATACCAAAATGTGCTGCCTGGCTGCTGTCCTGGTCTCTGGTGGGCTTTGTGCTCCTTCCCAGCAGTGTCTGCAGCCCCTGGGYTGTGCTCAGAGCTGTGGACATTGAGCAGGGAGGTGCAAAAAAAGCCCTTTTTGGGCAGGCAGGAGCAGGATAAAAGCAGCCTCTGTGCTTGGGTGGAATAGGGTGTGCTCGGTGCTGAAGCAGATCCCAAGCTGGGTCTGAGATCCCGGGATTCCCTGGCTGTGGGAGGCTCTGGGATCTCAGGGTTCCCTGGCTGTGTGAGGCTCTGGGATCCCGGGATTCCCTGGCTGTGTGAGGCTCTGGGGTTCCAGGATTCCCTGGCTGTGTGAAGCTCTGGGATCCCGGGATTCCCTGGCTGTGGGAGGCTCTGGGGTTCCAGGATTCCCTGGCTGTGTGAGGCTCTGGGATCCCGGGATTCCCTGGCTGGATCCCAGTTGCCTCACAGGCCAGGATCCCGGATCCCAGTGCCTCACACAGCCAGGAATCCCAGGATCCCAGAGCCTCACAGCCAGGGAATCTCGGGAATCAGAGCCTCTCCACAGCCAGGGAATCCTGGAACCCAGAGCCTCCACAGCCAGGGAATACCTGAATCAGAGCCTCCACAGCAGGGAACCTGAGATCCCAAGAGCCTCCCACAGCCAGGGAATCCCGGGATCCCAGAGCCTCACAGCCAGGGAATCCTGGAACAGCCTCCAGAGCTCCCACAGCCAGGGAACCCTGAGATCCCAGAGCTTCACACAGCCAGGGAATCCCTGGAACCCAGAGCCTCACTCACCAGGGAATCCCGGATCCCAGACCCTCACACAGCCAGGGAACCCTGGAGATCCCAGAGCTCCCACAGCCAGGGAATCCCGGATCTCAGACCCAGCTTGGGATCTGCTCAGCACCGAGCAACCCTATTCACCCAAGCACAGAGGTCGGCTTTTTATCCTGCGTCCTGCCTCCAAAAAGGGCTTTTTTTTGCACCTCCCTGCTCAATGTCCACAGCTCTGAGCACACTCCAGGGGCTGCAGACACTGCTGGGAGGAGCACAAAGCCCACCAGAGACCAGGACAGCAGCCAGGCAGCACATTTTGGTACAGCTCCAGCAAACCCAAACTTCTGCTGCTCCACGGGGGATGGCACTTAGGGTGGCTTAAAAAACCATGGATCCACAGGGGGATGGCACTTAGGGTGGCTTAAAAGCCAATATCAAACCATCCCTTGTTCATCCTCCAGGGTCACAACGAGGACACAGAAGACGCACGGGACACAGAGACACAGACGGAGGGGACACACAGGCCAGACACAGAGACAGGGTGACCACAGCAGTACACAGAGGGGTCACACAGCAAGACAGGGGTCACAGCACAGACACAGTGAGGGACACACAGACAGACACACAGACAGGGGTCAACAGAAAACAGAGGGGGTCACAGCACGACACAGAGGAGTACACAGTAAGACACAGGAGGGTCACAGCACAGAGAGGGCACACAGACACAGAGGGACACACAGACACAGAGGGGACAACTGACTTGCTCTGGTTGACAGGGAACTCTGCTGGGAACTTTCTGCTGGGAGCTTTTGCCCACCCCCTTGAACATGTTGGCAGGTCCAGCTGCTGTCCGGGCTCGGCACGGCTCTGGCGGCTCCCTGCTCTGCTGTGTGGATGGAAGGAACAGCGCTCGGCGGCGCATAAAGAGCAGCTCTGGAGGCTCCTCCCCGAACGCAGGTGAGCAGCAGCAGCGGAGATGGAGCACCTCTAAAATGACTCAAAAACCAGTTTAGTGGTGGAAAGAGCTAGAGCCCAGAGGGAGAAACGGGGACCTCGCCCTGGCTGTGAGAGTGCTCGGGCTCCACACAGCCCCAGCCGGCAGCAGCTTCCCAGCAGAGGGACAGAGAGCATGTGCAGGCAGGAAAAGCCGGGGAGCGCCATTGCAGGAGCGCACTGCAGCCATTGAGGCACATTTTAAAGCATCTCCTCGCGAGCATCTGTTTAAAATGCTACAGAACAGCAGAATCCCCACGGACAAAGCCAACCAAGCGTTTTTCTGAGGTGGCAGCAGCAGTTTGGAATCAGCAACTCTCAGAACATTTTCAGTCCAGCATTTCATGTTCAGCAAACTTTTGGCCCGGGCTCAGCAGAGCAAGGTGGCCCTGGCTCCCAGGAAAACACGAGGGCTCAGGGCAGGGGGAGATCAGCATCTCCTCACAGCATCCCAGGAGCCCAGACACCAGCTTCACTTGGGACAAACCCAGCCCAAAGATCTGGGTCTGAGGCTCTGCCCAGCCACCCTACACCAGACCAGCTTTGCCTCTGGGCAGCTCTTTCCCCTCTTCTTGAGTCCCAAGTGGTTCCCACTGAGCCCAGCAGCACCCTGGCATGTCTGTGCTCCTAGGGGTGCCCATCAGGCTCAGAGGGGCTGCCCAGCCAGGCCCTCCTGACCCACACCAGGGCTGCTTTCAGACAAAGCCAAGCCAAAGGTCCCACAAACCAGGAGCCCTGATCCAGCAGAGCTCCCACAGCAACACAGGACCTTACCCAGTGCAGGACCAGGGAGGGAGGGGACAGGAAAATGGGGGTCACAGCCCCACCTAAACACCAGCGAGACACCAGTGAGGCCAAAAAACCCACAGATTTTGTGGCTGTTCTTCACCTGTTTTGTGAGGTCCAAGGACAACTCAGGACCACAGGAAAAGGCCAGGATCCACTGTCCCTTCCTGGGTGACCTCTTTGTCCTCTTTAAATTTAAATCACACTTGTCTCAGGAGAGAGGGAAGACACAGAACAGGATGGAAAGTGGTTGCTGAGAGATCACCCATTGCCATCCCATGATGCCAGCAGTGATGCTCTGTGACCAGAGCTGCTGGAGGCCCAGGAGGGCCCCCAGACAGAGCCAGTCCTGTCACTGGCTTCAAAGGCTTTGAGTGACCAAAGCCTTGCCAGAGATGAGGCGTTGAAAGCATTGATTCCACACAGACCTGATTTTTGTACTCACACAAAACAGGAGCATGGACAAGCTCTTGTGTGGGGGTGCTCTTTGTATGGGCCAGGAGGGGATTCATTCCTGTAGAGTCACAGGAAACTAAACTGGACAAGATCAACTGCCTGTAACCCTGGAAAACGTGGAGGAAGTTCTGAGGATTAGCACCAAGAGTAAACCAGCACATAGCAACACAGCCCTGTGGCACAGCCTCTTCCCCAGCCCTCATCAGCTGGAGCAGCCTGGTTGCTGCACAGCTCCAGCCCAGCACTCTGCTCTGTGTAACCAGACACTGCTGGGATGCTTCCCCTGTGCCCCTGCCTGTGAGGATCCCTGGCAGGACAGAGCATTCCAAGGAATGGTCCCTGCTGTCAGCCTTGATCACACTGAACACGATCCCTGGCAGGCAGCAGCAGCCACACAGACAGGACAGACAAACAGGAGAGCAGCCGTTGGCAGGGCACCTGGCTGCTCACAGACCCTCTGAGCACCAGCTGGGAAGCCAGGCCACTCCTGAGCCCATCCAGGGGTGATGCTGAAGCTCCCAGCCTGCCTCAGCTTGCCTCTCCCTCGCTCAGCCACACAGGGACAGAGCCCATGCCGGGGCAGCTCCTGGCTGCCTGCTCATCCCTGGAAGAACAGGGCTGCCCAGCCCTCAGCAGAGCCCCATTCCCAGCCTCAGGAGAAAAGGCTGGCAGGGAAGCCAGGGGATGGCTCTGGGATGATGGGTCTTGCCTAGCCCAGCAGCCCTGGCACAGCACCAGCCCAGAAGTTTCTGCTGCTGCCACACACCTGTGGCACACAAGGAATGCTCTGCTGCTGCCAGCCTGGCTCCCCTGCTCTGTGATGGACACCAGGACCTGCTCAGGGAAGGGGAAGTGCTGCAGGAATCCTCAGGGGATTATGGCAGACACTCCACTGGTGACAGGCACTGCTGACTGAGCCCAGCCACTCCACATCCCCTGGGTTTTGCCCAGACTGGCCCGAGCCGTGCCAGGGCAAAGAGCTCCGTGGTTAACCCAGACCCTGCAAGAAGCAACAGGCAGGGAGACCAGTTCAACAGTTCTGCAGCACAGCCTCCCCCACAGCTGCACCTGGCACTGGGAGCTGGGCAGGACCCACCTGCCCCAGTGCAGCTGAGGCCTGGGCACAGCCCTGGGACCATCCTGAGAGCATTGCCAAGGGTCCCTTCTCCAGAGCCCAGTCTGGCAGCCCCATCTCCAACAGGATACTGTGTGTGTGCAATGGGGACCAAGCTCCCTCCTGCCGAGCTGGCAGAGCTGCTCTCCAGGGCTGGGCAGCTTCTCCTCACCCCAGGTGTTCCAGCCTGGAAATGCCTGCCCTGAACCAGAGCTGCGCGAGCCAATCCCAGAGCAGGTTGTGCCTTGCCCAGGCTCATTCCCAGCTGGGCTCCAGCTCTGTTTGGGGGCTCAGAACATTCTCCTGGGGGAACAGACCTGGGCTGGCTGCTCCTGCAGGGCTCCAGACACAAACAGGAGTGGTATGGGAAGTCACAATCACTTCACTCGTTTTCCAGAGCAGGATTTTTCCCCGTGGCTGGAGCTGTGCAGGATGCAGATTCCTGGTTTCCAGGGCAGGTCACAGCAAGAGCGAGCTTGCCTCTTGCTGGTCACCCAGCTGAGTGTTGCCTGGCAGGACAGATAGCAGGCACAGCATGCCATTGGGGACTCGGGAGCACAGGAAATTTTCAGGGCAGGAAGATTTCAAGATACCACCTGGGATCACCTGAGAGGCTGCAGAGGCTTGCAGGATTGGTGCTGATCCTTTACAGCTCTCTGCTGGGTTTTTACAGAGGATACAGTGTGGAACAAGGCCATAATGATTCTGTTACCTGTGAAGCGACATTTGCATTCTTGGATGGACAATGAATCTGCCCCGCTGTGCCTCTCCTCCTGAGCAGCCTCTGCACACCATTCCCTTTGATCAGTTTTCCTTCCGATTTCACCTCTTTGCTTTGAAACTTCTTCATTCTGAACTCCTTCCTCCTTGCCACGTGATGCGCAACAAAATCAAAGCACTGCACAACCTCCGCGTTCATTCACACACCAGAGCTGCTTCTGGCCAGACACTGCAGGGGAAACTCTCCACTTTTAAGTCCTAAATACTCTGCAGAGTAAGTGGGTGACACAGCAGAGCAACGGAGAATCTTTATAACAGAATTTAAACCATAATTGGGAAGAGGGGAGAAACACAGACAACAGTAGCACAGATGCAGTGAGGGGTTGGGTTGGTCCCCAAGTGTTTGGCACCGGAAACAGCCTAGAGCTGTTTGATAGAAATACCTGTGGAAAGCAGTTTGTGCATCTCCTTCACACCTGTAGAGCCGTGCTCACAATGACCATGTTTACACCAAATAAAACGAA